>JBBPDE010199244.1:0-16482 GCA_037974605.1 Nannopetersius ansorgii
AGCAAATTGTTTTTACCCAGAAACATAAAAACAAATGTGGTTAGTTTTCTTGAGTAGAAATTTTGAAATTAGACATCAGTATATGTACTAATACGTAAATACTGTCTGTTTTCTTCTTTTCTGCAGGATGTCTGGGTGCATGGTTACACATAAAGGCTGTTCGTATTTGGCTTCAGCTCTGAAATCAAACCCCTCCTACCTGAGAAAACTGGACCTGAGGTATAACCACCCAGGAGAGTCCGGAGTGAAGCTGCTGTCTCATCTACTAAAAGATCCACACTATACACTGGAGAAACTGCAGTAAGACACACACACTCACTCACGCACACACACTTAGCACTAGTCCTTACCACGTGTTTGCAATGGTGATAAATTGGAATCATGGGTAAACTGCTTTTTTTTTACCTTTATCAGGATAAATTATAAATGTGATTCTTTTTTGCGTCTATCCAAACCAATCAAACTTTAGATTAAACATAAATTGCATCATAATATGCAGCATGTGTTTTGAAAGTGTTCTCAAAACTATCTAAATTGTGTTTTTGTGATTTTGGCCAATCCTACTACATCCGTTTCAGCATACAGTATGCCACCGTTATTCGCAGGGGTTACGTTACACAAGCATTGTTGTACACAAGCAACAACGCGTTGTTGTGTTTTGGTCAAAAAATGCCTTAAAATTCCTATTTTAATAGTGCAAACCCTAAATATGCCCCCAGATGTGCTCCCAGAACACTTTAATTTCATTTTAAACAGTTTAATACATCACCCTTAACGAAAATGTGAAGATAAACCCAAGGTTTAAATACGGAAAAGTCACGAGAGAGAGAGATACAGAGAGAGAGCGCGAGAGAGAGAGAGAAAAAGAGAGCGCTTGCGAGAGAGATACAGAGAGAGAGAAAGAGAGAGAGTGCGCGCACGAGAGAGATACAGAGAGCTCTACGGCCATGCACGGGGAGCCAGAAGAACTAAAATGATTTCAAAGAAAAAAAACATATTGGCACGAAAAAAAGCAGAGAATATTTGCAGGTTCCGCTTTGATTTGAATATTTCCGCGTAAAACGATCAGTTTCATTAAAAAAAAACCCCGTGTGTGACTGGATCCGCGAGTCCCGATCCACGTAAAACTGGGGGTTTACTGTAACGACAACTGCCAAATTGTGGTGCTCATGAAGATGCCGTGCAGGTGATGACCAGTGCTGTGAAAAGTGAAAAGGAAATCTGAAACTGTAGAAATCAGATCTTAACCCATTCAAGTGTATCTTCTCTGGAAGGAAAGGAGCTTAAGGTTTCAGTTAGCAAGAGTAGAAATAATATTTTTTACTTTGAGTTCTAGTGATGAAATCTCTGGCTCTCGTACCAGAAACTTTTTCGCTGCTGGACTTTGGACCATAGTGAAACTCTTTAATGCTTGTATGATTCTCATAATGTGCATAATTATGGCAAAATGTAGTTGAGCTGCTTGTTAAAACTTAGTTTGCACCTCTTCACCAGACGACCCACTTGTTCTTCTAGCTTCCTGTAGAGTGGTTTCATGATGATTCTCAGACGTGAGGTTGGACCTTAATGTTCAAGACGGTGTCGTAATAAGGCTGTAGGGACTTCACCTCTTACAGTCTCTATCAGAGTCCTAGAGTCCTAGTTTAAACCTAGACTAAAGCTTTTGGTCCAGGACTTCCTTTCTTCTTAATGGTCTTGATGTAAATGCAGCTGTTGGCATCTGCATTTGTTTCTTCAGCCCTGACGGACTGTTGGAAAAAATACAGATCTTTAATCCTATCCTATTTTAACCTCCTGCATGAAGGCTTGGTCTAGAAGTGGATCTGGAAGTACAGATGACTAATTCTGATGAACCCTACATTTATGGGTTTAACAAGTCCATCAAGTCCTTCGTTTTCTTGTTTTCTGTTTCTAATTCACTAAGAAGGCTCCCACTCTTCCTCTCACAGTAAATATGTCAGAATTCACTTTAAATGTTTAAGAAAAACTGCAGCAAATGCAAAAAAAGACACATACACCATTATCTATCATTTTCAAACCCACTTTTAGTGGAAGAACTTTTTTAGCAAAACATTTTGCACAGAATACAAACAGTGTATCCCTGACACTGAGGAAGTTCAGTAACTCTGTGTGTGTGTGTGTGTGTGTGTGTGTGCGTGCGTGCGTGCGTGTGTGTGTAATTTATACTTTTTTAGGGTGGAGCATGGAGGAGAGATGAGGATTCAACCAGGACTAAAGAAATGTAATACACACACACACACACACACACACACACACACACACATATTTCCACACAGAGCTTGTGTGGTTTTGCCTAACGTGTCTGTGTGTCTGTCTGCGCGTGTACAGATGCCTGTAAACTGACTTTGGACCCGAACACGGCACACCCTCACCTGTCTCTGTCTGAGGGGAACAGAAAGGTGGAGAATGTGGGGGAAGATCTGCAGTATCCAGATCATCCAGACAGGTTTTCTGAGTGGGAGCAGGTTCTGACTCTGGAATGTCTGAGTCAGCGCTGTTACTGGGAGGCTGAGTGTGTCGGCAGTGGGAGCGAAGCATTTGCTTCTGTCGCAGTGGCATACAAAACCATCCACAGGAAGGACCGCAGTGATGACAGCGAGTTTGGAGCCAATGAGCAGTCTTGGAGTCTGGAGCGCTCTGATGAATGGCACTATGCCAGACACAATGACAAAATAACTGACACACCCCACCCCTCCCAGTCCTGCTCTCCTTCCCCCTCCAGTGCCCGCTCTCGCTCTCCCTCACCCTGCAGTGCCCGCTCTCGCTCTCCCTCACCTGCACCCACCAGTGCCCGCTCTCCCTCACCTGCACCCACCAGTGCCCGCTCTCGCTCCCCCTCACCTGCACCCACCAGTGCCCGCTCTCGCTCCCCCTCACCTGCACCCACCAGTGCCCGCTCTCGCTCTCCCTTACCCTCACCCTCCAGTGCCCGCTCTCGCTCCCCCTCACCTGCACACACCAGTGCCCGCTCTCGCTCCCCCTCACCTGCACACACCAGTGCCCGCTCTCGCTCCCCCTCACCTGCACCCACCAGTGCCCGCTCTCCCTCACCTGCACCCACCAGTGCCTGCTCTCCCTCACCTGCACTCACCAGTGCCCGCTCTCGCTCCCCCTCACCTTCTGGTGCCCACTCTCGCTCTCCTTCCCCGTCCCCCTCCAACTCCCATCGGATCGGAGTGTATCTGGATTGGGAGGCTGGAAATCTGTTTTTCTACAGCGTGTTGAACACAAAACAACGAGCGCGTTTGTACACATTCCATGCCACCTTCAGGGAACCTCTATACCCTGGTTTCTGGGTTAATAAGGGCTCCTCTGTGTGTTTGTGTGAGATAGAATAACCTACTGAGTCATGGATAAAACAGTAAACAGGTCGTCTGTAGAATTCAAAGATCTCTCCGCTGAGCCAGATCCAGCAATATTTCATTAAGTGTGCTCTATGTTGTTGTACTGTAATGCCACCAGGAGGCACTGTGGAGCGAGAGAGTGGTCTGGGTTAAGGGATGGTGGCTATTTGTGCCTATTCATTAAACTAATTTCTTGAAGATAATTGGGCACCAAAATTGGTGATGAGAATATCCAGCGTTTGATTGCTGATTAGCCAGTAAAATGTCTGTAACTGTTCTCAGACTGGATTAAAAGAAACTGAAAACATAAGGTCAGATATAAATGGTTAGACATAAATAATTACACACATTCAGACACATGGTCAGAAACTCTTTTGGAATGCATGGGTATACACATAGTAAGACACACGGTTAGGGAAACACCCAGACATGTAGTTAGACACACACATGGGTAAACCCATGGTAATACGTAGTCGGGCATGCATGGTTAGACATGTGGTTGGATTTCTTGTTAAACTTGCACATAGTAGGACACACACCAAACACTCGTGGTCAGTAACACAAGGTCAGACATATATGGTCAAAAATACATTGTTGCAGACAAAATATGTCCAAACATGTTGGTCAGGTGGTCTAGAGTGAGGGCTTGGTGGTGCATGTGAGTCAGTCCTTGGTGAACTGTAGAAAAGTCAAACCTGAAGCCCTGTAGCTCCACAAGGAAGAGTCATGCGCTAAACTTCACAGCAGAAGTTTATCCATCCAATATCTGCCACTCCCTTTTCCAATGACCCCTTGACTGGCACAATACTCTTGTGTTGGAGATGCACCAGCTGGACTGTTTGGGCCTATACTTATACTTGCTATTAAATATTGCCATGTTCAACTTCCAGGCCCCTGGTAACCCAAAAACAAATTTGAGTAAAGAGTGAGATTTTTATGGCCACTGGGAGACCCAGATAGACAAACTTGGATGCATTCCCCCTCTGGGTAAGGCTTGCACTGGGAGACCTTAGACGAGTGCTTACCTGTACACGTGTGGTAAATCCCTATCCCTCGCATGTTAGAAACCACTGGACACTGTTGATAGCCTCAGCTGATAGTCCCAGCTTGCCATGGGACTTGGCTGGGATACACCATCAGGATCTCAACCTTCTGTTGTGGTCTCAGATAACACTACCCAATTCTTCTTACAAACCCTTTTTATTGGCAGCAGTTCTGGCCTCACGACTCCCCTCAGGTGACTTGGCCTTAACCCCGCTGGGCCAGATTGTGCTCAGTGCCGACTCTCCTATCATCCAAGCTCCCGTATTTGTTAAAGCAAAATGGGTCAGATCTGGATTTGATCAGGAAACCAAAGCACTTTCTGGACTGCAACCTCAGCCCAGTCAGGTTGCAGATTGCATGAAGGATCCTCAAGGATCGTCAGCGAAAGTCTGTCCCACCTGAAAGGTGGAATCCCTTGTCAGGTGAGGTCCAGCATGGCTATGTTGGGGGTTACACCTACCCTATTTTGCTCTTGTCGGCCAAGGTTTTCTCTTGTTATCAATGTAGGATTTATGGATGACTCCAATTACGTGGTCTTCGACTAGTCTCTTCCGCTGCTGCGTTACCGGCTGTGTGCATCCGCACTCTTTCAAATTGTAATTTAGGGAAATCTTAATTTTTGTGCCAACAAAGTCACTTTGATGAATGTGAAGCTGAGCATTGAAAAATACAAAAGTACAACTATATAGTTATTTTATATGAGTAAAACCATTGCGTGTATTTTTTCGTACTCAAACATTAACAAGAAAGTAGAATGTCAGAAACCTAAAATGTTTAAAGGCCAGTGTACATGTTTTTTTTATTGCTTTTGCAAAATACAGGTGCAGATTATGCTTTGTGCTTGAGTCAAGCATGCAATCTAATTTTGGCTTTGAAATTACCCTCTTGCATTAGTGGGATTGAATGCCTTGATGATCAGTTATCTGATAAATGTGCAGTCTAATCGCATTTATTATCTGGTATCTTGCCGGGTTCAGGGATTTAATACTTAATTTTCAGTCGAAGTTCAGACTGTAGAACTGCACGAAAAAAAAGATGCAATTTAATGTGTTCAATGTATAGAGTTCTATGCATAACATTGTCATTGTAACATAAAAAGGATTTCTTATCGTTTTATATGACATTGTTCCTCATTACATACACATGGCTATACAGACTAAATGGCCTTTTACTGTTTGGATTTAATGGACTTTTTATAAACCACACAGACCTGTTGTAAAACAGCCCGATATTCAAAATTATATTATTCCAAACAGCACTTGCCACAACAGAGCACTTTATTAGCAAATGAAAATACCACTTATGTCAATCCCTGATCATGTACCTCACTGGTCGTAACTTAGTGCCATTGCTGGCTGCATGGATTGTCATGATAATAACAGGAAGTCACCCGTCACAGATGCATTTTATAACAGAACTACAGTGCATGTTGTTTTTATATATGTTATATATAGTGTATCAAGTATTAACTTATTACATTCTTCATAATTCTTCTAATCTTACATGACACCTTTTGCAAATGGAGATTACATGTTGGCTTCTCTTGTAATGCTAAATAAACTGGACATTTCTATATTTGTTGTCTAGGTTTTCAGTGTTTTTGTCCACACCGACTGAACAGAAACACACTTGAATGCACTTTGCTTCAGTTTGGTGCTAGTGGTCTAGAGATGGCCACAGCTTTTGAAAAAAAAAGCACTTAATCCTCGTAAAGGGCCAATCCCCGACATCAGGGGTGTCAAGCTCTGGTCCTGGATATATACAACTAAACTCTGCTCTGAATGACTGCTCTGAGCTGAGCTTCATTCACCAAGCAGTCTGTGATATAATACCATTTATACCTTCAGTGTGAGGTGTGGGTAAACTGACTGTATTATGCTGCTAATGTATTTGTTTTTATGAAATAGCTTTTTTTTCTTGCGTCGAAGTTTGAAACTTCAACTGGGTTTGCTCACTACACTGAGCTATTTCCCTAAAAAGTGAGAAAAATGTTTTTTTTTAATGTTATGGTTAATCCAAATATTAAAATTACAACTTGAATATCATCTCTTTGTTAACTAAACACAGGCTGATCGGTGGTGCGGCAACAAACAGGCTCTGCCAGCAGCAAAAACTCACACAGTTCACCACAGATTCATTTCATAAACAATTTTACTTTGCACTGATCCATAATTGGTGAGTTCCAAATCTATGAATCCTCAGACACGGACATTTACAGGTTTTTTTTTTTTTTTTAATCTCCCCACATACTGATTTATCAAAGAGTTATAGTACAAAAATGCTTTGTGTTCTCAGTCACTGAGCAAAATAAAGCATGTTAATATGTTTTATGTGTAGAAATACTGATATAAGTGTATGGTTACAAAATGGTAAAAACTGAGTACAGGATAAAGACTGCAAAGCAAAGCGAGATGCCTACTGGAGTGTTCCAGGAATACCATTAAAACAGGTTCGAGTCTAGTCTTGCACAGTCTTTCTGAACAGGGTTGAAAATAACAGACTGAAATGGTGTATTACAGTCATGACTGTATGAAAGAAATCACCTGAAGTAACACATATGCATCAAAAAGCATGTGTCTGCCTTCGACACCCACTATGATATCACAAAAAAAGCGAGTTCAGAATCCAGTACCAGGAACGCTGGGTTTAAAGAGAGAAAAATCCATTATACAGCTCTACACTGTGTAGAGTAAATGTGTGATAAATGTAGGCTCAGTGGAATCACACAGTCACAGCTGAAAATATGAGTAACGTTTGCTACAAACATGTTTTGCATCATGATATTAAAAAAACATCCCAAATCTGTCCTTTGTCTCTTCTTCCTGCTATTGCCACACCAGTGTGCCAGTATCACACCATCACAGCTGTATTTCCCTTGCTTTCATCAACCACTGTCTCTTAAAGGACAGCACATTTAAACGGATTATTCAGTAGAGGGAACATTTCTAATCTGTCTTCTTTTTAAAGCAACTATAATCTAGCCCAGCTATCTTCACAAAAAGAGTTAGTGTGAAATGGTGTGTAATACCATGTGATCTTATGATCATGTAGATACATGATAAATGTATTATGTGTAGTGTTAGAATCAAAGATAAATGACTTGTACAGTTCAGAAAATGGCCTTTTTTTTAGGTCTCTGATGCTCTTTTGTGAAGAGAGATGACTACAAAGGATGTTTTGTGACTGAGCTCTTTCTGCTTGAGCTCAGGTTTAAAAACAGGGCTGCCTGAAATGATCATGTACTTCGAAATGAGCTGCACGAATGGTACCATTCAACTGAATCGTGACTGTGATTTTTACATGGGAAATACACAGGGACTATACAGCAACAGAGCGAATGAAGTTCCCAAACTTAAGTTTTCCTTGATTCCTTTTCTTGTAAACCATTTCTAATTTAAAAAGCACCTACACTGCATTCCTCTATTCATTTTCAGAGATCCTTTCCATACTGTTGAAATTCTACCCACGAACAAATCTCAGGGCGAACCGTACAAACAATGCTAAAAAAAGAAAACGTCCACTACAACGCACCGTGTTAAAATAAATACAGTTTGGACGACCATAAATAATGTGCGATGTGTTCCTGAGTGTCGACTCATAGCACCGAAAGGTGGAGTAGCACCGGGGGATCGAACCACCAACCCCCATCGCCAGGCCTCAGAGACACTGTTCATTAAGACTGGCGGAGTTTCATAGTGCAAAAATCGAGTGTGTTCTCTCCGCTCAGGTCCCTTCAGCCTGGCTCTCAGCTGCTGGGCTTCGGCATGCCTGTGAAAAACTGAGGCTTTGGCAGTGTTGGGGGCTGCTTAGGAGGAGGTCTGCATGAGAAAGCAGAATAAACAATCAGTCAAAAAACACCTAAAATACTACAATACACCCTTAGTATACACACTATAAGAACAAAAGTATTGGGACACCGTTTGTTCTAGTACCTACACTATAAGGACAAAAGTATTGGGACACTTCTAGGCCCTTTATATTCAGGTAAGGAATACCTTAATGCTTCAGCACAACAAGACGTTTTGGACAACACCATGCTTTTAGCTTGGACACAGTTTGGTGAAGAACCTTTTCTATTCCAGCAGGACTGTGTCCCAGTGCACAAAATGAGTTCCATAAAGACATGGCTGGATGAGTTTTGTGTTGAAGAATTTGACTGGCCACACAGAGCCCTGACATTAACCCCATCCAGCACCGTTGGGATGAACTGGAACGGATATTGTGAGCCAGACCTTCTCCAACATCAGTGCCTGACCTCATAAATGCTCTACAGAATGAATGGGCACAAATTCCCACAGAAACTCCAAAATCTTGTGGAAAGCCTTCCAGGAAGTGAAGCTATTATAGGGACATCAACTCCATATTAAAGTCTGAATGTAATGTCATTCAGACTTTTGGTATCTCTTTTGGTATAGTGGTCATGCGTCCCAATACTTTTGTTCTTCTTATAGTGTAGAAACAGTAACTGTACATTATCAATGCCAGGATTGCCTTGGCAGAAGTTTGCAGAAGAGAAACACATACAGCAAGATCACATTGTAATATTGGTCTAAAACTGTCGACAGGCTTTGAGATGCTAATGACTTTGAAAGTGAGGAATTCATTAGCCCTCCTCATTATCCCCCATTTAATTGATCTCATTAGCTTATTTAATCACACTCCACAAGTAATTTCCATTCCTGATAAATTATTTTGGAGAATTCATAGAAGTCTCAGAATGAATACTAATACTGATACAGTAGAGAAATGAAGGACGGATCACAAGGATAGACCTAATCAAACCCTGATACATTTAATATTTACTGCATGTTTTAGGACACCTGATATAAGCCTATAAAAACTTTCACTTTCTGAGAAATCATATCAAAAAGAACATGTATTTCAGTTAGAAATGAATCTGTTCGTGCGGCTTATTCATGAAGAGTTTACTGAGTAGTTTACTGTGTGGTAGTGGTAGAACCCTGGTTTGTAAAACACTTTGCGGAAGTCGACTGTACTTATGTCACTATTATGTTTGAAGACATACTTGGTATAGACTACAACCACTATTCGTGTTAACTAGTAAACCACTAGTAGCAGTCATTTTATTTATTTATCTATAGTGTTAATATCCACCTCTCTTACCGACCACAGCATCTTGTGTATATAGCATAGTGTATTTAGTACTCAGCATTTTCTGGAGTATTTTGACTTATAGTATATGCACCATCGTAGCATAAGTGTATGCAGAGTGTATGCACCATCGTTGCATAAGCAAATTCCCCCAGCGGATCAATAATGTGATTACCTGTTGGGCTGTGTGAGGGGAAGTGCTGAGCGGGGGGAGGTGCTGATTGGGATAGGGGCTGGTAGGCGAATGGCTGAGGGACTCCGCATCAATCGGACACTCCGCCCCAATGGGTCGGCGGGCAAAGGCTTCTGGGGTGGGCTTGGCTTCTCAATCTCCTGAGATGCAAACAAGAAAGGACATACATTTATTCACACATTCAACACGAAACATTCTCACTTTAACCTAAAGCACCATGTTTCCATTACTTCTTGGCAGTAGTGCCAAATTAAAGATGCAAACTTGGGGAGATCAAACGTGTTTTGGCTGATCAGCTACGTTTGGGATGAAAAAAATGCTGCTTTTGTTTTTTCGCCAAACTCTCACGACAGTAAGGTAAGAAAGGAACTGTCTGGGGAGAAACTCAAACTTTTTTTCAAATTTACCAAACTGCTTTGTGAAACACTACCCTGGTGTTTTTACTGCAGGGAAAAGACAATTCTGTTCAGATCATTTGCTTCATGTTGGAAAGCAGCGCTAGAAAAAGTCCAGCAGCCTTAAAGTCCCATACGTGTGGTGGCCTGCAGAGAGGCTTCACATGGTGAAACGTTTGACTTTTTTGGGGAGTTCAGGTTTCTTTGGCAGCACTCCTAGAGGCCGTTCCGCCAGTTGATTCGAAATTTGCTCTTCAAATATTTTTCATGAATATAATCCAATCAAACATTTTTGTTCAAATTAAATATTAAATCAAAATCAAAATATCAAGGTCTTACATGTAACAAAAAAAATAAAAATACAAGGCTGAACTGTGGGAAATAGCATTTTATACCTTCTTTGGAAAGGGTTTTTAGCAGATTACAGGGGCGGCTGGTGGCCTAGTGGTTAGGGAGCTGCACTTGTGATCATAAGGTTAAGGGTTTGAATCCCAGGACTGCTAGTGGCACCACTGAGGTTCCCTTGAGCAAGGTACCTTCCCCACACACTGCTCTCTGGGCACCCCTCGTTGGTGGCAGCACCCTGCTTCACTTGGTGAATGGGTTGAATGCAGAAAATGAATTGCTGTTGAATGTTCACGCGTGACTATAAGAGGCCACTTTACTTTGCTATTAGAGATTTTAAATCATAGCATTTATGATAATAGCTGTATTACTGCATTTACTACCTTTTTCCAACTCCTGTAGACAAAGGACCATACAAACTGTGTCATGCAAGATGTTGCACAGGTTGATATACAGTTAGTATACAGGTGCATAGGAATACACACACTCACACACACTCACACACAGGCCATTCTTCCTCATACACATATTTGGCTAGTTTTATCTGCAGACTGATATATTTAAACCTAATCATTTTTACTCTTTTTCTCTTGTGTTAATGTGGATGCTTTGCTAGAGTGATATGGAAATATACGCTTGTAAAATCAGATTCTTTGGAATCAGATATTTTGGGATTTATGTAACAGCTAAACTGTGACAACAGCTCCTCATGTAGTCATAGTTTTTGTGATGTGACGATACATTTAAATATAGCCTCCCATTCAGTCTATAGTGGTTTAGACTCACCCATTCGCACTGAAGTCAAACAGAGTGTCTGAGCTGACAGCTTTGGGAATGAAGATCCACAGGAAAAACACTTTTAATGCCTTTATTTTAAGGCAATTTTAAGGGATAAAGAAATGTTTAAAGGCTCATGTAAAATGAATCATATCAGAAGGGACAAATTAAACGCATGTAAATTATTTTCATGCAGGATATGAGCCAAATAAAGCCATATGTAGACCCTCATTTTGAGGCTCAAATCTTCGTAGCAAGCCGACACTGCACTGCTGGTCTTCACAGACCTGCCACCAGATGGCCCTGTGAGACAGTATAATCCTATTAGAGAAAGAGATTCTACACAGTTTAGCGCTCTGCTCTCTGCCATGGCGACGTGCCCCCAAGGTCGTGTGATGAGGACTTCTCATGTGTTCCTAATCGACTTGCAGAAGAACCTACCACACATCTGTTCCTCATCTAATCTCTCTTTTTCTTTTTTTTCTCTTTTTGTAATCCACAATTTCACAGTTTGATTCCCCTGCTTTTTCTCAGAGTGCTTTTCAACATAATTAGATTCCTCACACGGGCTGTTTCTCATCATTTATCACGCCTGATTTCAAAAGACAAGGTCTGATATAGTTTTGTTTGAGAGTGACTGCCCACGCTTCGCCAACGGAAACTTTTAATGATCTGAAACCTGATTATCTCAAGCACAGGTACACACACACACACACACACACACACACACACACACACACACACACGAGATTGGAAAGTGACACAGGTCACAGCTCTGCCATGTTATTGTTGCATTATTCTACAAATAAATAAAACTTCCTAATTATCGATATGGAGTTACACATGACATCTAGTCATAATGAATTATGCAGTGATTATATTTCCATTACTTTTACATTGCATGACTTTCATGTACTATTTGCATATAAGATGTGTTCCATATAAAGACATGTGGTCCATATATGACATTGTGTAATTGTGTAATATATTTAATCGCATAGTTTGCAATTAATCGCATATTTGTGCACAAAATAAAGTAAAAAAGTAGTGTATTGTGCCCTTTTATAGTCACAGTACTGCTAGATGAACAAAAGTGCAATAACATTTGGTTTGCAAACACTTTAAACTAATAAGGAGCTTTTTAACAGCAGTGTTCATGTAATCAAATCGACTTGCCACTGCAGGGGATTCTAGTTTGTTATAGAAAAACAAGTTCCCCTCAGAGTCCAGAGAATTACAGCAGCTGCAAAAGGAGCCTGACTCCATATGAAAGTCTATGTATCTGAATGCAATGTCATTGGTGTAATGGTCAGGCGTCCCATTACTTTTGTCCATAAAAGAAAAAGACTGCATGCACAATGCCATCAAATTCAAATCTAAATCAAATGTTCACTTTCAAAAGCGTTCTCATAACGTTAGAGGTGTTTCAGCGCTTCAGGAATCTCCCCTAGACTGACCTTATCTCACACACTTATCTCTGTCTGTCTGTCCTGCAGCTGTCCCTACACACACATACACCCCCCACGGGTCTGCTGAACAGCCACAGATTCCTTACGGGGTTTTTAAGTATAAACAGCTGGGATGAAGCGAAGCCAGTTTGCTGTCCAACACACTGCGGCGGGGGAAACACGGGGGAACGCCGAACCTCCAGCAGGAGAGTGCTGATGCTCTGAATCTATTAAAAAGAACTGTGTTACACTGATAAGACCAAAGACTGCAATTCATCAAACTGTCAAAGAGTAAAAGTGCTGATCTAGGGCCAGGTGGGTATGTCCTAATGAACGAGAATGTTTCGACAGGGGCAACTGATGCTATTTCTTCACTTTTAGTGGAGTGTGGCCCCCCTGGTCTTATCAACATATAACAACACTCCTAAATTGGAACACATGGATCGAGGACAAAGCTGTCATGTGTCTTCTTCATGTCCCTGCCTGGGGTTGCATTGTATGAGACACAGAGGTTCTCCACAGAGACAGGGCTGTGAGTACAGATGAACATTACCGTAGACTCCTGCACCATGAGACCGCTGAAGTAACCGCAAGTAATCCGTCAGCCAGGCCGCCTTATTTCCTCTGGGGCAGCCCCTGGCATCGCCTCTCTAATGCCTTCTCTAATTCTGAGAATCTGCTCTCTGGGCCTACAGCAGAGGCCCTCCGGTGCCTTCTGCATTACAGGAATGTGATCATTTTCTTAGGTCTGCTAGTGAGTCTCCGCGGGCCAGGCAGAATAGGCAGTATCTTCATTTGCTTTGCGGGCCCTTTGAGATTGTTTTAATTAGCCTGCAGCATGAAGAAACAGGCGGCCTCTTCACCGAGGGGTCAGCTTGCTTTTTCTGTAGGAATATAATGAAGCATAAAAGGTTGCTGTAATGTCAGTAGGTCATGGCTAATTTCTTGTATGTAATGGTGTCACAATCACCAAAGCTTACCTAAGAAAACACATAACCTCGAGACAAACTCGAAGACTATTTTCAAAGCTCAGAAAAGCTAAGAAGTTCATGAATATTTTCAAAGGAATGTCTTGCTCCCATCAGCATCAATTACAGGGTCAGAATAAGTTAGAAGATCTTGTCAAATATTTAAATGCATATATATATATATATAGAGAGAGAGGGGGGGAGAAGACAGAAAGAGAGCAATAGTATCTTCTAAAAATGTTAAGAAAAATCAGTTACAAAGCAGAAAAAGAGAAAAAGAATCTAAAGATGTTAATTTGCAATTTTAAGACACACTTTGGAAGCATTATTATCTACTCGAATCGTGCTCCTTAGCTAAAGTCAGAATATTTTTTAGAAAAATTTCTTTCCTTATATTTCTACAGCTACAAAAAAACGAATTTATAGGATTGGGCTACTTCACAATTATCAGCCTATGTTTCTTTAGAATGGGATTGTTGTTTTTCTCTGAACACCAGGTAGCGATTGTGTTTTCACACCACATCCATTCCTGCCCTGCTTGGTTGTCCAGAGCGTGCACCTAACATTATAAGGTCCTCATTCTGACCGGCTGACCCTCGCGCTCAGGGTATGTTTTTACTGGACACACACACACTCTTCATTACAAAGGCATGTGGTCTGATGAAAGTGGCCTGTTCACACCACAGCGCTCCACGCATTACACAAGAAAACTGAGAAGAATATGAAACTATTACAGCTGTGAAACAGCACTGGATTAAAGGGGAAGAACACTGCAATATCTCTCACAGAGGGGGAGTGTTTGAGAAACATACACAACAAATCTAACAAAAGATGTTTAATGTTTTTTTCTATTATAAGTACATGTAATATGTATACACTACATGGACAAAAGTATTGGGACACACCTGTTTTTCCAGTGAAGGGCAATCTGAATGCTTCAGCAGACCAAGACATTTTGGACAAAGTAATGCTTCCAACTGTGAACACAGTTTGGGGAAGAACCTTTTCCATCCCAGCATGACTGTGTCCCAGTGCACAAAGCGAGCTCCATAAAGACATGACTGGTTGGATGAGTTTGGTGTGGAAGAACTTGACTGGTCCACACAGAACCCTGACCTCAACCCCATCCAGCACACGCTTCACTGAGGCCTGGTATTCGTAAGGCTACAGCACACCAACATTAGCCATTTGCAACAAATACATAAAACCTACATGAACATTTGTAAAGGGCAATTCTAACAATGTCATTTCACTTCAGCAGGTGTCACTTGTTGGAGTAAGCCTTTATAAATATCTGTGTAGGCTTATGTAGGTGTCATGTAATCTTAAGAACACTACCCAAAAAAATAGTTTAAATAGTTAAATAGTTTACAATCAAATTTAAATTGTCAGTGGATTGTTTAGAGTTCGCTCTTTGGACAGAATTACTCACTTATAAATATAAATTTAAAATCAATCTGGACTTTTGGTATATTTGGTGAGAACTGCGACTTCTAAGTTAACCTTGTAAATATAATAGTACTATGTCAAAGAAAGATGAATAAATGATTCATCTGATGGATCCATTAGTTGGTGCTGCAGACAGCAGTTGACTAGTTAATGCCAGGGCCTGACGTACAGTGGGAGGGGGGGATGTAGTGAACAGGCAGGTGCAGAGTCCAGGAATCAGGAAAAAACACGGTCCAAAGTACTTTAAATGTGTGGAAATGCAACATGAGGCTAATTCCAGTTCGTGCTGGGTAAGACAGCATTGTACAGCCTTGAGAACAATCTTACAGGATTGTGTAGAACAACCAATCCCAGAATGTGTAGTGCAGCATGTCCAGAAGAATAAACACGCACTTTAACACTTTGCATTAAACAGACCATGTTCTTAAAGGTGCCTAAGGCTGGAACCGAAAGACATCCAAAACATCTGCAGACAGCCCATATTCGAAGCTCCAAGACACGCGATATTAAAACTACTATCTTACAGGGGTGTCTGAAGTCAAACAGGATTCGAATAGTCAATTCCACAGAATAATATCATCAATTTAAAAAGTCCTTCACACATTCATATTTGCAGTGTAATGTAAAGGTCATTAAATGAGTAGGGATTAAACCTGGGCGCAATTCCAAGTCAAAGTTCCAGGTATTTTGCACATAAATACAGTGACATACCATTCGAGATCACTTTTGCATGTGTGGCTCCTGCTGCATGGAAAGTGGAATGTGTTACAGGCTGCAGTTTATTTCATATAGATACGACCTTAATGACTAAGCGACGTGTGTGTTGAATGTGGGCAAATCTGAATATCCCTATGTGGAATTCAGCTAACTCGTTTTGAGACCCCGGTTTTAGCTTCTGTTCTTGCTATTAACTATCTTTTATTTCCATGCGTTACTTCCCACTTTGCATTAATGTGGCTGAACATTAGGATTTTCAGAAAAAAACATGTACTGACCATGGCCATCCTGCAGGTGTTCTGGCAGCTCAGGCTGCGGAGGGAGGCTCCTCGAGGTGGGGAGTAAGTATGAGAGTGTGTGTGAGTGTGAGGGTGTGAGGGAGGGCCTCTGTGGCTGGGTGAATGTGTGTATGCATGTGAGTGTGAGTGTGGTAGAGGAGGTGGCGGGGCACGGTGCGGGGGTGGGGCAGGGGGAGAGGGGGTCACTGTGAAGGGCAGAGGGTGGTTCAGGTGGTGTGAAGGACAGTGGGGCAGCCTCCGCAGAGACAGAGAACCAACCAGAGTAGCCGCACCCGGCAGAGGAGACTGAGGCTACAGAGAGAGAGAGAGAGAGAGAGAGAGAGAGAGAGAGAGAGAGAGAGAGAGAGAGAGAGAGCGAGAGAGAGAGAGA
>JBBPDE010199346.1:0-13338 GCA_037974605.1 Nannopetersius ansorgii
GCGAGGTTCCTGAAGCACCCAGAGAAGGACCAGCTCCAGCTGGATCCTGCTTTATGATGGTTGGAGCTACACATGCTTTTAATACCCATAGACACCCGGGATAGTCTCCAAGTACACGCTTCCCTAGTAAAGATTAAGTGGATACAGAAAATGAATGAATTAATTATAGCTAATTTCTTTGTGTCTCTCTGTGACTGTGCAGCTGTAATGTAAACATTTTCCTCTGGGATCTATAACGTTTCTGATTCTGATTGATGGAATTATGTTGAGTGTTTGAGCAAGCTGGAAAGGGAAAATGGCATATCATGTCAGATGTTCCGAACTTGATGTTTGTGTTCTCCATCCTCAAGGGTTTACAACAGCTGTTGCAGCAGCATTTCTGAGTGTGTGTGTATCTGTGTGTGTGTCAAGTACGCTACCAGTCGAATGCACCTTACTATGTCACTGTTTCTATCTTTTTATTTACCTCTATCTTCAATTTCTCCATTTCTCCTCGGTCACAGCAGAAATGACAGGCCTCAGGGTTCGGGGTCAGGTGGCGTCTGAAGCTCTGACCCCACTTCTGCAGCAGGTGCGCAAGGTCGAAACTGCTGCGCTGTATAAGCTTGGCGGCGCTCTGCCTTTCTGTTTTTGGGCCAAGACACGAAAGGCTTAAAGTCCACACAGCTACTGCAAGTGACATTCAAGAGCTCAAATAGAACTCTGGTGTGCGCTGGCCTCTAAGCTCACTGTCATGGGCAGACTTTGAAAAAGAGTCTTCCTGAAAATAGCTTGTAAACAAGTTTGGAAAATACAGTGGAGGAAAAAAGCCACTATAGAGTAAGACAGTGTCACTGATCGACACTGGCTCAGTGGGCTATTCCATTATAATGAGGGCTCCTTGTGTGTGAGTGACTCTGTGTGTGTGTGTGTGTGTGTGTGTGTGTGTGTGTTCCTAAAGGTATAGTCATATATAGCATATATAGTGTAACAATGCCTGTCATTCAAAAGTAATATTAATTACAATGCAAGTAAAAAAGTAAGAAAAAAGTATGACAGCCCCAATTCCAGGCCTTTATTAAGAGAAAAAGCTCACCTGCTCACAAACACTGACACCTCTAATATCTGAGTCCTTTTCAGTCCCACTAATTTTTCTCAAAAGACCCAAAGTTTTATTAGTGTGACACTGAATAAGGCATGAAAACTTTAAAAACAAAAAAAGAGAAAAGCAAGAAAGGCCTCTGGGACTTCTCCTCGCTCGATACTTTATACAGTGTGATATGCTGGGATGTCAGGCTTTCCCCGAGACAGCAAAGGAAAGAGAAGAAGTCTCACAGAACCAAATGCCGTTGCATTTCTTCAAAAACCAACAACTGAATCTAACCACTGGCATCTGAAAACACAGAGAGCTTTATTAGGATCTGAGTTATGGAGAACAGTGTGCGTGGCAAAAGAAAACCCTTTCACAAAACAATTAGAGAAAGTTTATGGAAAATGGGATGTCAAGCATATCTGCCAAAGGACTTTAAAGTGAGATTCTGTCATATGTGAACACACCACAGCGCAAAATTCTTCCTCTGCATTTAACCCATTCACCAAGTGAAAGAACACAGCACCCAGAGAGCAGTGTGTGGGGATGGTACCTTACTCAGGGAACCTCAGAGGTACCACTAGCAGTCCTGGGACTCAAACCCACGGCTTCCTGATGGCAGGGTGAACGCCGTAACCACTAGGCCTCCAGCTGGCCCAAAGAAGGCAAAAAATGTCTAGTTCTTTACATCTCTGTTAATATCTTAAGACAAGAATCTCATTATTGTGCACAGAAAGATAATCTTAGATGCTGATTGCGTGTTTACACTGTTATATTTGCACATTTTCTTACACAGCAGCTGCCTCAGAAGCAGATCAGAATTGTGTGTCAGCTCTACCCTCTTATAAACACTGTCTGGGTTTAACAGAGAGGATCAAAGTTTAAACAAAGCACCTTATTGGTCTCCGTCTCTCATCTCTCTTCTGTCTTTTCTGGTACCAAAACACTGTGAGAGATTACTTGTTTACCTATTGATTAGTGACCACCTGTGAAGGAATGGACTTGTGGAAGTGTTGTGTGTGTTTGAAGGCCGCTGGGTGATCGATATCCGTGGCTGCATCGCTCAATGTCTCCCTCGCCACATTGATGGTCTTGTCTGATCATCTGACCTACAGAGTAGCAGTGGACCAAAGGGGGATCTATAGTGTGTGAGAGGTAAAAGCTATCTCTGAGGGTGCCTGAGTGTTTCTCTTTGGTCTCCTTGGTTCTGGTAGTGGGTGTAACATTCTCCCCATCTTTTCCCTGTGTTTCCCCTCTTTTTAATGTTTTACCCTCCACCCGTTTTCTTGTCTATGTAGTTCATTACATTCTCCATGTGTCTGTTCTATGTGAATGGTTATGGCCCCACCTTTAGCCTCACCCCCTTATCCTGTTCACTGGTGTTTTTTTCTCGCTGTGTTCCCGGCAACAATGTCTTCACATCTTCAATAATATATTAAAACCAGTATGAAAAATTATGTACATTTCTGTCTCATATTACATTTACCAGACGCTTTTGTCCAAAGCGATTTCCATTCCCTAACTACAGGGGACAGTCTCCCTGGGGCAACTTGGGGTTAAGGGTCTTGCTCAGGGACTCAGTGGTGGTCTGCTGAAGGTAGGATTCGAACCCATGACCTCTTGGTCTGGAGGCAAGTATCCTACTCACTGAGCTGCCTCCACCCCTATATTACCAGCAAGAGAGTCTTATTAAGAGATCAAGCTGAAGTTGACTGTCTATCATTATTGTGCACAGAAAGATAATCTTAGATGCTTATTTCATGTTTAGAGTGATGTTTTTGCACATTTTCTCAGCAAAAACTACTGAATTCAGGGGTTGAAAGGTTTTGTAGTACTGCATGTATGGGGCTGAAAGATGTTTTATAGAACTGAATTCAGGGGTTAATGAGATTTTGTAGTGCCAAATATATAGCAGTTCAAGGATTTTTACAGTTCTGAATGTAGAGCTTGAAAGATTTTGTAGCACTGAATTGTTTTTTAACATGTCAGCATTGCCTGAGTTCCCAGAACAGGCTTTATTCCTAAATATTCGAAAATGAATAAGAAAATGTGCAAAAAATAACACTCTGAACATAAAATGAGCTTCTGTTATTATGCAAACTGTCCTCCATTACTCAGATTTTCATGAAGGTCTCTCTACTTTCAGATGGCTGTGATCGAGAAGAGGAGTGTGACAGTTTCAAGGTGGGATGCTGTAAAACTGTCCCGTTCTTCTTCTCAGCTCCCAGTCATTCACTAACTACAGGTCACTGCAACCAGTCATTTACTAACTACAGGTCATTTACCCTGAGCTCTGCCTTCACAAGACATTAGTTGCCACCCTAATAAGACAATTTTCTCATGCATATTCAGCCTCAAACCTTTAGCAGTTGTCTGGCGAGACTGTGGGCTGCTGGGATGTATGTCATTAGAAACCTCTGTACAAATACAATGGTGACAATTCTGAGACGTCTTTTTTTGACCTAATTCATTTCCATCAATCCAGTCTTCAGAGATGCTGTTTAATCCTCTGTGCAAACCTGGGGACGAATAATAATCCCTGTTGTATTTGAACCAACATCAGTCAAACCGGTTGGGCCTGGCTGGGCCTGGTAAACGAGGCTATTGCCAAAACACAGTTGGCACGTGTGAGCAGATGCTTTCATCTTTTCTTTTTTTTTTTTTACCCCAGAAATAATTTCACACAGCCTGCAATCTCTTACAGCTTCATATTACTGCAGGTTACAGAGAAGCAAAAACTTGCTCTGCACTGTTAAACTGGCAGAAAATCCCGCAATTCAGGTTGACGTTCCTGAGTCAAAACACAGGTGTTGAGATAGAACGCAGTGGGAACTCTGATTAACTGACAGTTAAAGTAATCAGTGCAGCAGGAGATTCTGCTGACACACTGGTGGAGTGAAGGTAAAAATTTGTATTACAAGGTGTCAGAGGGATGGGGTGGAATTGTTCGCCCTCGGGAATTAGATTGATGTTTACAGTGACTGCAGCATTTGAGCTTTCATTGTACACGCACTCTGAAAAAGCTCACCACCAACAACTAACATCCAAAATGCCGGCTTGATGTTTTACAAGCTCGAGTATTGAAATAATGTCTTCAAGGAGACACAGCACACAAAACTGCATTTTCCAAACCACTACTCATCATCACATCTACCATCCAAGGAACTGGGAAACATGACATCTCTATCAATTTGGCCTGTTTTCATTTTGCAGAGAGCTTGTGACTGCACAGGCTGTTACTGGGATGCAGGAATGTAATTTAAGTGTTTTCACTGGCATGTACTTAGAGCTATGCCTAGACCAGCTGAATACTGAAGCCACTGTCCTAAATAAGTGTACTGTTACGGTACAGGAAAAAAAGAACAGCCAAAATACTTTTATGAACATCTTAATGGAGTGCATCTATCTATCTATCTATACATTCCTTTTCATGTGGTGTTTTAATGTTGTATACTCGCACTTACATCTACCTCAATGCCTCGTTTTTTTGTATTTTTTCAAGTCTTTTTTTGTGTTGAGGTCATGAAGCTCAGCATAATCACCTGCCACAAAATGACCTTTTCCTCTCAGAGGAGTAAGTGGCACATCATACAGAGCCTGAATGAAGGTGTTATTTTTTGTGCCCTTCAGTTGTCTTTCAAAGGGCACAGAGCATTGTGCTCAGTGTTGCCTTTTATCACATTCAGGTTACCTGCTGTCATATTCAGTGGCTAAAAGAGTAATCAGGTTTCCTCATAAAGGCAACTGTGCTGCAGTGTTTGCTTTTTGTTGTTCTCAGGCACCAGTAAACACTTTCCTTCAGTTAGAGCTGGGAGTCCATTCCACAAGAAGGCTGTTCTCGAATTCCAAGTATTCAGGAATCAAGAGTCAACTTTAAGGGTTTGGAAATAGTACACTATATGGACAAAAGAATTAGGATGCCTGCCCAGTACACCAACATATGAAGTTGGTCCTCCTTTACAGATATTACAGATTCCATTCTTCTTGAAAGGCTTTCCACACGATTTAGTTTCTGTGGGAATTTGTGTCCATTTATTCTGTAGAGCGCTTATGAGGTCAGACACTGGCATTTTGAGATACCCATTAGATAATTTAAGTGAAAATTTGGCATATATTAATAGTAGAAAACCTTAGTCTAAAACCATGTTAAAATAAGACATGAGACATAGACAAAATTACAATGGCATCTGCCAGAGATACGTCACAGGGGAGCAACCAATCAGCTGCAAAGAGAAATGAATAACGTTCTCGGATTGGCTACTTTCAAACCTCCTGCCTCTGATTACAGCAGTATTTCACCATCCCAAGACATATTTTCATATGTAAATTATATTTTTCTTAATAGTTTATCACTAAAAGGCATGAAAAATAATATATTGCCACAGTATATTGTCCACAGTTTCCATGAACAATTATTAGTTTGAACAATTTTTCTAAGAAAAATTCTGCGAATGACTGAGGCTGCAAACTCTAAACCCCGACTTTGCGGGTGCACACTGTACTTGTCAATAAATCATCTTCAGGGATGAAGTGCAGTGTGAAAGAGAGCAAGCAAGGAACGATGGCATCTGCATAAGCCGGCAGCAAATTTCAACGGCTGTTTCATTACTTCTCCTTCAGCTCCCTCATGGCTTCAGATGGCCACATGTCCCCCACTGTTCCTGCGGCTTGGGCGCTGTGCTGTGATCCATGGATCCGGGTTAATGCGCTGTTTGCTGGCTGTGACTTTAGCATGCCCAGCGAAGCCCTTTGGCTCAGTTTGCCTCCAAGCCTCCAGGGGGTAGCAGGGGAGATGAGCGGACAGCCAGCCCGTGTCAAAGCTCTCCCTTTGGTCTATGGATGGGCTGGATCCCCCGGTGCGATAGTCACACTGACATGAGCCCTGTTTGTGGGTGGCGTAACCTCTAAAAAAAACCTGACTTGCGATAGCCTCTCGCCAACTCGAATTCACACAGGGACTGTTAGCATCCTTATGTAGCCAGAGCTACAGGCCTAGGGCTGCAGAGAGTCTGTTTTCAGTCTTCATAGCACCGTGATGGATGGTGAGGTGTACGTTCGGTCGATTTGTCATTGTCAGGAGTGGTCTTAGTGGTGACTTAGCCCGCCCGGGTGTCAGCGAGCTGTGAAAGTCGCCTAAGCTGAAACAGCACAGCTCAAATAGGATAATCGGCTAATCCATTATCTGCTTAGCCGTGGAGGTGGCTGCCCATGTGTGTGTGATTGCCCCTTAATTAATGATGAAGGGACTTTTCACAGAGAGCGAAGATAAAGACGGATTTAAGGGGGAAGTAGGTTTTCTTTGGCTCGGAAAGTGCATGCAGTCTCACCGGCCTGTCCCTGCCCAACCTCGTGACTTGGGGAAACCGACTCAGAGCTGTTGTGAAACCAGGCAGGTTCTGATTAGACACTTGACGAGATTACTGAGGAGAAATCTTCAACCCGAAGCGAAATTGCTTTTGTTGTCAGATGCTGTCACCTCCCTGCACATCCATGTCGAAACAAACCTGAGTCACAGTTTTTTTTCTGTTGTTTTTTTCTGAGGTTTTACTTTTTAAATTTAGCTGAAGTTGTATTTTTGGTCTTAAGTGGCATATTAAGGTAAATAGTTTGTCAGAATCCAGGGAGTACTCAAAGCAGAAACAAAGCATTGTTATAGGAATGATTCCTTCTGATCATTGACAAATCATTGAGAACTGAAATTTTTTTGGGTGCTATTTTAATAACTAATAATTATTCAGTATCTCTTATTAATGCTCAGTTTTCTGGCATTAAGTCATCAAAATAAATAATGATAATTATTTGAAATGTATCAGTACATGCATTTGTTTTCTTAATCTGGTAGAGTGCTGTGATGTCTGGTGTCACACAAAACCCCTACAAATTACCTTTTGTTCTAGAGAAACGTTTCGAATGTCGGATGGAATTAAACCCTGTAAATTCTGTTTTAAAGAAAGAGTCTAACAGCTGGTTAGTCTCTACTTTGTATGGTGAAAATGTTTGTTAGCGAATGTAGCTTGAAATTCAAAAACAATGCATTTGAACAGCGTTACTCAAACTTATTTGTCCTGGGGACCAGTCAAGTCAGGCTTTGGGGCTGCAGGGCCCTGCACATATGCAAGGGGGCGGGGCACGCAGTGACAGCACGGCTGAGATCAGACCTGATCTGACTGAATTCTGATTGGTGCAGAAGCGAGGCTCTGCGGACCAGCAGGAACTCTCTAACGGACCGGCACCGGTCTGCGGCCCATAGTTTGAGAAATGCTGCATTTGAAGAATATTTCACACACACAAACACACACATGTATGTTGGTGTTTGACCTGCGATCAGAAAGTTGTGGGTTTGATTCCCCAAGACTGCTAGTGGCACCTCTGATGTTCCCTTGAGCAAGGTACCGTCCACACACACTGTGTTCCTGCTCTTTCTGCAGGATCTGGGTCCTCATTCCTGTTCAGAGATTTTGCAGTCTGTTTGACATTTCTTCTGCACTGGCAATGGGGGATGTTACCCATGTGTGTGTGTGTGTGCATGTGTGTGTGTGTGTTTGTGTGTGTGTGTGTGTGTGTGTGTGCGTGCGTGTGTGTGTTCCACAGAAGTTATGAAGAGAGGTGTGAGAGAACACTTCAGTGAGAAGATTAGCATTATCACTGGATTAGCCGGGTGCTGCCTCTGCCTGCTCCTTGCCTGGTCCTGGTGTACCCGTGGCAGAGGGAGCTCCAAACATGCCAAGCTACAACACCGCCACACACACACACACACACACACACCCACACACACACACAGACACACAGGCACATAGTCATACACTCACACACACTCCCGAAGCCAGTTGGTCATGGATGAGCTGTGTGACTTCCTAGTATGCGTAAAGACGAGCTCTCTGCAGCTTAGCGACACCAGCTCTGCAGCTCCATGGTCCAAACGACATCTGCTGCAGGCCTTCTTCTCCAGACCAGGCTATTAGCCTAATTCCTAAAGCCTTAAAACGTTTCTGGCCGTGAACTCCACTTTCACGCTTATCCTTTTCAGTTTTCCAACTCTACTTCACAAACAGCCTGCGTTCACACCCATGACTCGCTAACTTCAAAGCCGGCCGGGTCAGAAGGCTGAGCAGGCTGTTTTAGAGCGTCTCCGAGTGTTGATTTGATTATAGCACTCTGGTCTGGGATCTGTCCAAAAATGTTAGCGACAGGTGATAAATCTCATTTCTCCACTGGAAAAAAAATTATCTCTCAACAAGAGAATGGGCAGAATCTGGTCAATATATCTCCTAAATCTCACTGTAAGAGAACTATAAGATTATTCATCCTATTTAGACGCATCTCCACCTATTTTACTTGATATCTTTTCTTGTCAAAATGTCTTTATGGGCAGACTGTTGGACGTTTCTAGAAATAATACAGACACTTTCAGCTTCTTTCACAAAATAGTGCTTGAAATATGCAGTATTAACGAGATGGAATTAGACACTTTCAACAGAGAAAAACAATCTGTCTATATTTATAGAAATAAATAGTTTTTTTTCCACAAAAACATATGATAAATTTGAGATATATTTAATTAAGTTAAAGAACTTCAATGCTTTTCCTCTTTATTTCTTTTCCTTCATGTCCTAATATGATGCTCATGTGTTTTTTGGGGTTTTTGTTGTAATAATTGATTAAACTATATTCCAACGCTTGTTCATGAATTTTATTGCAGCAAAGCCAGCAGAATCAAAACTGCCAGTTTTCACCGGCTATTTTCCACATATTATCTGGATGAATGGTACATTTTGAGACTTTAATTGTGTGTAAGGTCTATTATTAAATGACATAGAGTTCATTTTCCCTGACATTGCCCTTTATGCCATGTTATCATTTTTTGGCGAACTACCCAAATTAGAAAAAAACATTGATAATGAGACTGAACATTTGAAAAGAAAACCAAAGACATTCTTTCTTTTTTTGCCGCTTTTGAATATGCCACCCCCCCCCCCACAACTGCCCATTGTGCAGTCCTCAGAAAAGTGACAAGTCACTGAAATAAATAAATAAAGCAAACTTATTGCGTATTTAAAGCGCGTGAGTCTTTTGCTTTGCCTCTTTGAAACTTTGTTTGGTGTTCAGCAATAAAGGTGTAAAAAAATAAGCTGTTCTCTTTATAAAGAGAGAGAGAGAGAGAGAGAGAGAGAGAGAGAGACAGGGAGTGTGTGTGTGTGTGTGTGTATGTGTGTCTCGCTGTTGTGGTATAATGATTTAATAACAGTCCAGAGATGATTTCACTAGAACAGATCAATGTAGAGCGGGCCGGGGGAGTGAAAATGATTACACAGCATTCCCCTTTACTGCACACGAGGCCTCCCATACAATCTCCTCGCGCTGCTTTTCCTAAACTGATGTGGAGGGGGAGCAAATCAGATAAAAGTGCTATTTATTTTTCATCTCCTCTTCTTCTATTGCGCTGCCGCATCGCTCCCTTCTCTCTCTTCTCTCTGTCTTCCAGGAGAATGAAATGCTGATAGCGATGGATTCAAGGAATAGTTGGGGATCCTGAGGCTGAGTGCCCAGGGTGTGTGTGTGTGTGTGTGTGTTTGTGTGTATGTGTGTGTGAGAGAGAATTATACTACTTTATGTCCCAAGAATGAATGGAAGAGAAGTGTGTGTGTTTTGTGTCAGGCTGTGATGGATGCTGAGAGTTTCTCGTTAATGGGACAGACACAAAAAAAGGAACAGTGTTGCGTCCAATGTTTTTAAAATTTTATTTCTGACCACTTTATTGTCATCAAAAATTGTGTGGTGTGTATAATAAGGACATAGTGATATCACAGTGCGCATATAATAATAACAATATACAGTACCAAAAATACTCAATAACAGTTCATAATAATAACACACAATAACAGCATCTGATAACATGACACACAATAAAAAAAACAAACAATAACATTAACAGACGCACAATTACAATACACACAAGGAGAAAACCACACGATAACATCAACATATAATAACACAACACACAATAACAATACACACAGTAACAAAACCACACAATGATATTAACACACAGTAACATTAACAATAATAAAACAAATGGTAAAATATTAGGGGTTAGTACATTTAGAAGCTACACCCTAACATGAAATTGAGGTCATACATGAACACACCACAGCACAGTGGGCAGCCCAGGGAGCAGTGTATGGGGACCGGACCTTACTCAGGGTACCTCAGAGGTGCCTAGCGGTCTTGGGAATCAAACCCTCAACTTTCTGATCACATGGTGAATGCCTTAACCACTTGACTACCAGCTGCCCCAAAGGTAGTAAATGGAGCTTCATTACTTCAGCACTACTGACTTCATACCCTTCTAACCAGCTGCTGGACACCTCAGGCACATGTGCAGATGCTCCAGAGCCTATTCTCTTGGTCATTGCTTTCCTATGGAGAAAATATGATCTGTTTGAGCCTAATTAAAAACACTGGTGACACCAATGAGAGCGCTATGAAGTAGAAAAACCCACTCAGTAGTAGAGATGTCAGGATACAGGTATTTTTTCAAATTGCTGTTCCATGCTGGACCTCAGATGCTTGAACAGGTCCTCAAACTGATCTTTGGTCCATTGACAGGAAACCTTTAAACTTTACATGCATTTGCAGGACACTGACACCACTTTAAATGACACCTCACCCTGCAGTTTAATTCAAGACTAAGCTCAGTTAACCCAAAAGCAAGTCTAGTTAAGTCAAGTTTATATATTATCAGACACAACGTGCTTTAGAGGAATAGTGTAAGGCCTGGTATGGAATATGAGGTAGAGTCCCAATCAGGTGCTACTGGACAGCCCCCACCAGATCACCACTCCAGGATCTCACGCAGGCCAATAAGGTGGAGTTCAGGATCACCTGAGTACTCGGCTCAGGTGGTATATAAAGCCCTTCCAGACAATCTACCTGTGCGAAGAATACTAAGCCCTGCCTAGTTATCAAGTGTACCCTCTGTGTTTTGGATTAATCCCTGAGTTTTCTCTGACCTGTTTCTGGACCTTGGATTTCCCCTTTTGCCTAGTGGGCTTACTTTGATTGCCTGGTTTTGGATTTGCTGCTTTTTTACTTTTTACTACGGTTTTGGAGTTTCTGCCTTTGCAGACTTTTTCTTTTTGCTATTCTGCATTTGCACCCATACCTGTGTTCTTTACAAATAGAATACAAATATTAATCCTAAAAATAGCAAGAAGTAAAACGAATGCATAGAATATAAATACAAGAAGATCACTGTATTTTAGTATACACAGTATGAACAAAAGTATAGGGACACAGGGTTTGGGCTAGACCCCTGACTTCCAGTGAAGATCAATCTTAATACTTCAGTAGACCATCACATTTTGGACAACACTATGCTTCCAATTTTGTGGACACAATTTGGGGAAGAACCTTTTCTATTCCAGTATGACTGTGTTCCAGTGAACAAAGCGAGCTCCATAAAGACATGGCTGGAGGAGTTCAGTGTAGAAGAACTTGACTGGCCCCACAGAGCCCTGACCTCAACCCCATACAGCACCTTTGGGATGAACTGGAGCAGAGATTGTGAGCCAGATCTTCTCATCCAGCATCAGTGTCTGTCCTGATGAATGGACACAAATTCACACAGAAACTTGTGGAAAGCCTTCCAAGAAGAGTGGAGGCTGTTATAGCCACAAAGTGGGAGCAACTCCATATTAAAGCCTATGTATTTGAAAGCAATGCCATTACAATCCCTGTTGGTGTGATGGTCAGGTGTCCCAATACTTTTGTAAATATCGTGTATTTTAAAGAGGTTATATATGCAGACAAGCATGAATGTACACTATGTGTCCAAATGTTTACAGACACCAGTGTTACTTCCGAAATCAGGGATATTAATGAGGTCCTTATGCCCCTTTACTACATTCTTCTGGGAAAGCTTTAGATATTAGAACATTGCTGTAAGCATTTGATTGCAGGCACGAAAGCGTTAATGAGAATGAGGTCAGGGCCTGATATCAGAAAATTAGTTTCAACGAGTACAAACGGCTTGATTGAAAGTCTTTTATAAATTGCAGCAATTTAAAATGTATTCAGTCGTAACGAGTCCCACCGACAATCACTGTTTATATGTCACTGCGTAGACAGATTGAAGCAAGAACATTGTTCTGATAGTTACGCAGCTACAGGTGTAAAAGCTAGTGCATGGCAGACAGAACAGCTTGACTTCCATATGGTTCCTGGTTTTAAAAAAAATCTGTGCTTTCTTCCTATTCAAGACTTTTTCTTTAGTTGCGTGCGAATACATACACTTTTTTTTTTGGCTATTTGAAGTCGGTTGTAATTTGAATGGAACAGTTGGAGCCTCTCTTAATGTGAACAGATGTGAGTCGTGACATTTTCTTTGGCGTGCTTCATGCGGAAATCGGCCATTTACCTGAGCGTCGCTTTCTGCACTGTTTTACATCCATTTCCTTTCCGTCTCCCAGGACAAAGTGGAGGTGGCCTGGGGCGCTAATGTTAACTCACAGTCTATTCTGCTCCTCCATAATTGTCCCTTCAGTGCCCATGGCAGCCTCAACCTGTTTGGACGAGGGTGAAATTTTATTTGCTGACCCCACTTGCATAATGATTTTTTAAATTAAAATAGTTCATTACCTAAAGATTTGCTGTTGCACAGTTTAATTAATTATGCTTTGTTAATTAATTAATTCTAAAAAAGGTACAGGCTAAAACCGTGTTCACATGTTCTGATTCTCTGAGCCAGAGTGTTTGCCCTGTGAAAGACTGGCCACCTGTCCAGGGTGTCCTAGAAGTTTTGTCCTATATGTTTTGGGATAGACTCCAGCATCCCAGCCCCCAGTAAGCATGGTCAGGAATAAGTGGTGCAGAATATAGATGGATGAATGGATGGATGAATGGCCCTCGAGTTCCCCTCTAAACTCACTTTAGTCCCAGAGAGTCGTCTTTTTCAAACAATGATTTCAACGTGTGCAGTGGTGTAGTGGCGTCTGGATGGTGTATCAGAATTATAAGACTTTATTGACCCAGAGGAAATTGCTCATGTTATGACTGCACAGACACATAGAGACACAGAGACAAGAATAACCTAATTATAAATTAGTAATAAATCCAGTAAAACTATAGTGTTGATATGAAAAACACTATACTGTAGACACAAATACTGTGGTATTAATACTAAAGATAAATCCTTGCTCCACAAGCGTCCCTGTTTTGCACATTTTTGTGTTTTCTTTGTTCTTACACACCCGCATCAACTTGGAAAAGGC
>JBBPDE010199377.1:0-12154 GCA_037974605.1 Nannopetersius ansorgii
CACACACACACACACACACACACACACACACACACACACACACACACACACACACACACACACACACACATATGCTGTCATGAGTGCACACATATGTAAACATATGCTGTCCATGAGTGCCTGTATATTGTAGGGAGTGACATCCAGCAGTTGGCTGATCATGGCTTAGTGCCAGAAGCCTGGAGGATGCAGCTGGACTGTGTGTCACCTGCATTTGTGACCAGCAGGGGGTGCTGTAGTCCACACAAACTCAGTTCATTAAGTTTAAATCAGCTCTAAGAGCGGTCAGGGCCAGACATTCATATGCAGGCCAAAATGATGGAGTTTATATTCACAATGCACTTTCATTTAACATTGAATTTACTTCACAGGATTTAAAAGATAAAGTAAAATAATGGCGTCACCAGCAATCTTTAAATAGGAAATTAAAAAGGTCAGTGATGAAGAGAGTGTGGTGTTGCTGTGGTTCTTCTCATGAAAAGATTTTTCAGGGGGGAAATTCTTTTCTGCTGAAGAAAATAGAGTTGATGAACCAGCACACACTGCTTGTCTGTACAAAGTCAATATAATTGGAAGTTCCTGTTGACATTAATGTGTTCTACAGATGTGTTTTGTTGATATAGTTTTAAAAGCTGTTTTAGTAACTCAAGCCGATGTATTTTTTTATTTCTGTACTAGGCGTGAGACAGGAGTGAGATAACGATAGTTTTGATTATCATGGTTCACATTCTTCCCCCTGAGGTTCACTAATGATGTTTATGTTACATGCACAGTCATATTTCATTCCTACATTGACATTTTTTCAACCTCATATTATCTCAACAGGTTGTTTCTGTTGGCTGTGTCACTATGTATTTAAGACTGGTGTTTGTTAAATTCTTCCACATACACACACACACACACACATTCATACACACACCATAAACCATTGTGAAATTACACTTATTTACACCATGAACTTAAGCAGTTTTTACTTTGTGTCCATTATACCCCAGTTCCTCTCTCTGAACTGTAAGGTCATAAACAGTATTTTGTTTCCTATAGTGTCACTTTCCAGCTATCCATCATTATTTTGACCAAAGTGCCGTTTTGAGGAAATTGGATAAAAGCCATGTCTCGTCGTAAAACAAAAATGGGTGATCTCTGCTCATGAGTGATAAATTGCCTTTCTGATCAAACCTTATTTCGTTGCGTATCTATTTTAAACTAAATGAGCCTTATCACTGTTCACAACAGAACAAACGTGCAGTAAATCCGAAATGTTGTTGTTACACGCTTCTGCATGACACAGAAAGGGCTTCATGGCTGGAATTTGTGAGTCCTTCTGTGTGTGTTTTATTGAGAATGTGATTGTGCAACAGTATAAGTGGACAGCTATCAGTACAGGATGCTGTTCCATGCCTGTAGCATGAGGACATCAGTGTATCTAATCCATATCTCTGCCACACATTGCGCAAGCAGATGGCAGGTGTTAGGAAGCTGCAAGTGTTTAATTTTTTGCTGTTCTGCTGTTTATATTTCTTTTAAACACAGAGTATCACTTGTGGTCCATTATAAAGGTGTTATTTGTAAAGTGAAAATAAAATGTTGGTTAACTCAACTGACACAAAAGGCACGATGGCCTACGGCAGAATGAGATGAGCTCTACTCCTGTGAGGTAGTTAGGAGATGTCAGTTTGATTGAAAAGCTTTCATTGGTCTCAGGTAAAATTTATTACATGAGTTGCCCCCTCCAGCTACATTGAAGGGCACTCTTTAAAGCAGTAAGGCCCAGTGGGTTCCCACTGACGTTAATTTCACATATACTCTACTGCGCAAAAGTATATTTAAAACCTGTTGGACTGAGCACTGTATGTTTTAAGCTTATACAAATAATATTAATACAGTAGTGATTTTACATATGTCTGTATTCCCAGACCTATCCTCATGGAAGTCCAGTATTACAATGTAGTTCTCCTCAAATACCTGATTCAGGTCATTCTGTACATCATCAGGAGCTTCTGATGGAACCATGAAAAGGCTGAAGGTACTGAGGAGAAATCTGGAACTGAACCTGTGTTCTCCTCACCAGCTCACAAAACTTTTTACAAACAAAACAAATCTTGATATTCTTTAATGCTTTCTGTATTTTCACATTGACTTGTGTATTTGCTGGCAGAAAGTCCATTGCTGCTCAATAAGATGGCCTTAAACAGTTTGGACAGGAGCCCAAGACTTTTAAACAGTACTGTATATCAACATACTTCATATTATAGTGTACATTAGAGAAGCCTCACTTTCTGTTTACACCTGTTTACATGACAATATACAGTCAAGAATATGAAGGTAATTGGTTCCACATTAGTCTTAAAAGAAGGTTCCACAAACAGTTGAAATGTTTATATCTGATTTGGTGTAAAATGGTGAACATCCATATTTCTGTACATTTACATTTACATTCACGGCATTTAGCTGACGCTTTTATTCAGAGCGAAGTACATCAGTGCTCAAGTAGTCCACATCTAAAGGTTTTAGAGGACATTGTTTAATTTCCATTGGTTCATGGAGTTTTAGGTTTTGTATTTACTTCGTTTTTGTGTTCGACCATAGTCGTCCGTCCACCAGCATGCTGAATTGGTTTCGTTCTCCTATCTCCTTTGGTTTGTGTTTTGAGTTTTGTTAGGCCCTCATACCTGTTTGCTTTCTTTAATAAAAAGTACTAAAGATGGAAGCCTGCATGTGCACCTGCCCACATTGCCTTGAAGATCAAGGTAGACATGACGGGTACACCTAAACAACACCTGTCAAAGAAAAGTCAGAAGTTAAGAAAGTATGGAAGGCATGGGGATAAGAGGTGGGTCTTCAGACGATATACAATCGTGAATGGAATCGAGGTCACAATGTCTACACCACATACATTACCAAGTTATTTACGACTCAAACCCAACATTATATCTCACATGTCTTCTGAGTTTTTATATGTAAATGTGTGTGTATGATATTTGTTGATGTAATGATGATGAACAAAGTTTTCTTCAGAGGTATTTTTGCCTACTTTGTCCTGCTTGTATCTCTCTGTCATAAAATAGATTAAAAAATGTTTAGACCAACACCTTGTTAACACAATATCTCAGGTGAACAATATCAATATCTCAGGTGAACTGTGAGAAAGATTAGTCTCTGCTGACATCTGGTTCCATTCACCACCATTGTTCTGACTTGGTAAGTTTCTTTAGAACCCCAAACCCACTCTGAATGACTGTGTTTACACGTTCATCATTTAATTAGGCAGAAATGTCGCCAAATCAGTGGAAAGAGTGAAGTAAAGTGAAAACATGACAACAATGTGGAGTCAATGTGAGTTGCTCTGGTTTTGATTAGATGGATTAGTGATAAGCCTGTGATGTCATCTGCAGGGATGTTTCTGCTACAGATCTGTCAGATCAGTCGGATCAAAGGGTTCCACAGCAACTGCTCTTCTAAACAGCCCCCTCTGGTCTTTTATCACAGGACAAATTGTGTTGAACACACACTTGCGCGCACACACACACACACACACACACACACACACACACACACACACACACACACACACACACACACCTGATAAACTCGTTACAAAGCAAAAGGCTTGGAGACAGGAGCTTGGCAGACATACAGTCTACTTGTCATTGCATTAGCATCGGCTTGTGAACTGCGTCTACAAGATCTCCTCATTTCTCCATTTGCTAGCAGCTAAGTTGTTTCACAGTTTTCAACACACTTCTTCTAATTGAACACTCTGTTTTTATCCTTGTCTCTACCTCATGCAGGATATCCCACTATCCCACCATAGTTTCAATGAGTCTCCCTGCAGTTTCCTCCAAACACACTTATAATAGAAGCCAATGGGAACTACAGTGCCTATAGTAGGTGCAAAAACACAAAGTATTAATCTGTTGCCTCCCTGATGTCTGTCTTCAGGTAACAAGCTCAGGACTGCCTTTCTGGATGGGAGCAAAGAGATGTCCTCAACCCTTAACCTTTGACCCAGCCAATGTAAGTCTAATCCAGGGAAGCTCTGGTTTGGTCACTGTTTGTGGTCTCCTATTGCCCCCTCAGGACAGGAATGCCTGAAGTATCTTGCTCTCGCCTGATAACACCTCACCTTTTCTCTCCTACTGTGCACTGGACTTTTACCCACAGTCACTGGTGATAAACTGCTGACAAGACATCACACACACACACACACACAATACACACTTAAACATGCAGCCGTATGTAAAAGTTGGACGAAATATGTTTTTTGGCGGAAACATCATTTTAAAAATAATTTTCTACGGTAAACAATAGTTTACAGACAACACATTTCTGACGTGACACAAAGTGAGAGCAAAAAAAAAAAGTTTTATTTTTTTCCATAACGTTAAACTAATCCAGTCATTAGAAACCGGGCAGTAAAAGTCATAGTTATGTTTCCCTGTTGTAACTTATTTGCATTATTAAAAATTGAACAACAGTTTTAATCAGGGGAACCAACTGTTTAACATAAAATATGAAACATGCCATTAATCTTGCACAGGCCACTTTAAATGTATTATTTCTTCCGCAATATTTTAAATTCAGTGAAAAAACAGTAAACGTAAATAAAAATGTGCAAAGGCTTGTTTTCTGTTGATGGTGTGAATACAGTTTCACTTAGAAAATTACTTCAACAGGGGCTGCCTAAACCTTTTCATTTGACTGTATCTTAAATTCCCATAATAAATAATGCTATAAATATACAATATATATTTTACTACATACAGATACTGTAGCCTTTGTCTGGTCATTATGCATGTTATGACCTTTTGTCCTATTGTTCCTACACTGCATCAATGTTATCAGTGTTTCAAACATTGACAAAGTTCATTTGAATTGTATGGTGCAATTGAATTGTGTTGGGATTTGAAACTGGTATTTTCTGTTAGTGAATGCTTTAACAGAAAACAGTGTTAGTTTTTTCCATGTTATTTCCTGTTCGCCAGAGCCACCCATCTCCTCTCTGTGTCTGCTTTTGACATACATTCATGTATTTTGTCAGATAGCATTTTCCCCCTCCAGCCTCTCATACTTGTGTGTTAACACACTCCAAATGCACTGGCTGGCCTTGTTTCGCTTCTGCCAGCTGTAATGTAATTATTTAGATTAGTCCAGCTTTGCTTTTCCCTGCTGAGGGATGGTTTGTGGAAGGTTTATGTAAAGACCCTCTCTCTCTTACCTTTATAGACCACCCATATGGATTTTGTGGTGGCTGCAGCCAACTTATATGGGCAGATCTGTGGAATTGAGGGTTCGCGGAACCGTGAGGACGTCCAGAAGATCCTGGATGGTGTGTGTGTGCCTGAGTTCACGCCCAAATCCAGTGTAAAGATCGCCGTGACGGACGAAGAGCTGGCAGAACGCAATGAGGAGGGGAGAAAAGAGGGTGAGAAAGTGGGATGATGAACGTGATTTTGCACAATTTCATCCTTCGTCCAAATGTGCACAGTCATTTAAACCCTGTTTTGGGTCTGAGGTTTGCTTCTTCACATTTAGACTCAAGCTGTGAGGCGAATTTAGAATCATAAAAGAATCTTATTCTCCATTATTTAGCATCAGACTAACTACAAGCCTAAATCAAACACTCGCCACACACACTCCTGATATAGGGCCCATATTCTAGATCATGAATGTATTTTTTTTAAAGAGGTCTCTTTATTGTATTTCTATTCCTTTTTGTCCCAGAAACAGTCAATGCCACCTCAGAATATAAAAGGCGGTTTTTTATTTACTGTACTTTAAAGTCCAGTATTTGTAAATGACTTCAGTTCTGATTGGCTGTGGTTTTGTGCCTGAATCGTGACACATTCTGATCTGAAGCACTCCATAACTTGAACATAGTCTGAATAGGCGGTGCTCTGAAAATTTATTGGCTTTTGTGACATCACAAAAACAATGAAGTCAAAACAACATTAATGGATTATATGAATGAATTAATAATGACATTTAGCAGTGTTAAAAGTGTACATGCTCTTTTATTTAAAAATGTGAGGATAAACATTATGACATACTGTCATCATAAGTATGGACTCTTTAAAGTTATAAACTCTTAGTTTCACACTGTGCTTCAATCCTTCGTTTGTAGATTATGGTGTTAAGCAGGGTCAGCAGCCAGATAAGAAAGCCCTTTAGAGATTATTTAACATGTTGACATGGTTTGAGGCAAGTATTCGGTATGCATTTGCCCGTTAGCTACATGAGCCTTGTAACTCCAGCGCTAATCTAAAGTCAAATTTCTTGACAAATAAGCCACATTTGGGGTACTAAAATGTTGAGATGTAGAGTTTTGTAAAAAATAAACAGCTGACTAGAAAAAAGATTAAGAAATTGGACTAGAATGAAACACATTACAGAAATACCTCTGTAGAAGGAGGTGGAAGTTCCTGCAAACACACTGATTAACCTTAAAATGATGAAAAAAATCACAAATGACTGCCGAAGTGCAAAGACAACATACAATTATTGGAATTCGGTGTCAAAATAAATGTTCTCTGTTGTCGAATACTGGATTTTGTGGCACAAAATAAATGCTATTATAATTTTAGCAAGTGTATTTAATGTAAGCTCTTTATTTAATGTTATTTATTTGATGAATGATTTCTGGCCCAGTTAATCTGTATTTTGGTTTACGCTTTCTGGCCTAGTGTTTCCTAAATTTCATTTCAGAATGAGAACAGTTAGTAATGTGAGGGGGATAACAAGTTCAGAAAAACTGCAGTGGAACAGCTTTAAGAAAACTCTGTTCTAGGTGATTAAGTGTAGAATGACTAACTTTCTGACCTCTTTATCTGCCTCTGTCAGACAAAGCTAAGCTGGAGGATCTGAAGAAGAAGCTCTCGAGCCTCCAGCTGCCCAGCCAGGGCTTCCGGATGGTTCCGCTAGAATTTGAAAAGGTAGCTTTGGTCGTCTGTGCATGTCAGGATGCATGCGTGAGTGTGTGTGTGTGTGTGTGTGTGTGTGTGTGTGTGTGTGTGTGTGTGTGTGTGTGTGTGCGCGTGTAAAGACTTACATGTAGTCTGCCACTAACAGACAGTTTGGCGACCGCTGCCAGGTAGGTGGCCTAAGAGAGTCACAAAACTGTGCCTTAACTATCCACCCTCACATTTAAGAGCTCACTGACCCTCATCCAACTCCATCCCTAAGTAGCCCTAATGGAGCACAGAGAACAGTACAGTCCACTGTTCAGCCAGAGCTCTTGGTGAACGATTCTCAGAAGAAGACTGTCTAGGAAGAGAGAAATCTTGTGAAAAGCCAGAAGAATGTTTTTTATTTGGATCCTTTTTGTCCCGTGGTGGAAAGGTGTGATACATGTGTGCATATTTGCTCTGTGAAGCAGTGGAGAGAGGACAGAGCAGACACTCCCACAGCCCCTCAGGCAGTAGGTTCTGCACACCATCCCCACTCTGTGCATCTGCTCTTGGAACCTGTGTAGCCTGTGCAGACAAAATGACATCATTGCAATTATATTTTTTCATATTCCAGTGGCGAGATGCCTTGCTATATATTGTGACATTAGCTTGGAAGAAGCTTGGTCAGTTTTCGTTTTGGATGGAGTGTCCCTTAAATGACCTTCAGCTCTGTGTAGTTACTCATCTGCGTTTCTCAGCTGCTGTTCACTGTAACTGTAACTTAATATTTCTGTTTATTAGAGTCAGTGCTTTTGTCAGCCAAAACTGTGCTACTATAATTGTTCACATGCATTAGTCTTGTGTGGTGTAATGGAATCGTGTTTGTAATGTTGGCAATCATTAGTTTAGTTCACCCCCTCACCCTTAGCTTTTGTGTTAGCCACCAAATAAAAATGCCAATAGCTGTTAGTGTACTCTTCACCGGGCTTGTGATATATTGTCATTTCTGAGGCATGAGGCATGACCAGGAGGTTTCTGGCAATGTGAATGCTCTTTATGAGCTTTACTAGCTTTGTAGCTGGTGACCTGGTGGTGAGGGAGTTGCTCCTGTGATCAGAAGGTTGTGGGTTTGAATCCCAGGATTGATAGCGTGAGGTTGTACAATGCCATGGTTCTAAGTACACTCTTGAATAGAGTAGCACTCTTTTAGGCTGCAACAGAAATAAAAGTTTACCCATACTAGGTGCTCCATATCGTGCTCAAGCACATTTGACCCTTGAAGCTTGAAGCACATTTGAATCTTGATTGATTATTGTGATTGCTTCGACAAAAAACAAATTCTTACTTTGTCTTTTTCTCCTTAGCTCATTAGAGAGTAGTTGCAAGGCTTGCATGAGTGTACATGTTGGTCATAGTAAAATGGATCAGCATGTGGCACTTCACTGTGTTTAGAATGGAAATGCTTCTTATAAATGTTTTGAATGATTATAAAAAGTAAAGTGTGAATTGTATTGGTGCAGAAGGGTATTTTTTAGGGATGCACCGAAATGATTTTTCTTTTGGCCGAAACCAAAAACCGAAAAATGAGTAAACACTTGGCCATAAACCGAAACCGAAACACCAAAAGAAATTATTATACCAATTTTTGTATTATTGCCATTATGGCTGGGACTGTATGTACTTACCTCACTAAAGTTAAGCATTGCAATTGCGTAAATTAATAGCCTAAAGGCAAGATAGTTTAAATATTATACTCTTATAAAACAAGTGAATTCAAGCATTTTAATATTCTGAACGAAGTGCATGAACAAAGTGCATTCAGAACAAGTGCTTTAAAACTGTTGAAAAATAAACATCATTCTCTGTAGGTCTATAACAAAATGGTGTATTAAAACAAAGACTGGCATAGCCCATATCTTAACTGGAATCACTGGAAAACTTTCTTGCCTTTTCAAAAATATAGATGGAGTGGGTGTGCTTGAAGGGTCTCGCTTCTTCTGGCGATCGGGATGTTTTGATTTTAAATAATAAATGGATCCTAAATGACTCTAATCCAATCTGACTCGTGCAGGTTGTGGTTGTTAATTGCGTCATCACTGTTTCGGTCGCGTTTAAAAATGCATTTTTTACCATTTTCGGCCAAAAGTTTTCGGTGGCCGAGTATTCGGTGCATTCCTAGTATTTTATTAAACAAATCTATTCATAGTTTTAATAAAACACATTATTATTTTTATTATTATTATTACAATTATTACTATTGCTGTTATTAAAGGGGTTTTGTTGCATTACTTAAATAGCTTCGTTCATTCCAGAGGAACAGTGACTGGTCAGGATGCTTACAGCAGTAAAAGAACTCTTCTTTCTATGGATAACCTTGGAATTCCCCTTCACCAATAAAACTTACTGTCCTTTCATCCTTCTGTCATGCTTTCTGAGAATGAAAGGAGTCCTCATACGTTTCTTAACACATATGAGAATGTCTGCACATGCACACAGGCGTGTATTGGGTTGTGTGTTCCTGGATCTGCATGGGTGTGTGTGTGAGTGGAACTCAATCCTAATCCCCTTTTTAGTGGTGACACACTCTTTGGCCACTCGCATGTTGTACCTGAGTGAATAGCGAAAGAATGAGTGTGTTTCGGACATTCCACAGGCATCAAATTGCGGCATTAGACTACCTCATCCCCTCATTCATCACACTCTTTCACCCCCCACCCCCTACCCGCCCGATCGAGTTGCCAATATTAAATACATCATGGCTTTTTCAATGCAGCATTTCTGTGTTTGCTCCTATTACAGTGGTTTTATAGCACCTACAGCAGATCTGTATATCACAGTTCAGCAAAATTTGCACAATTTCTCATTTGCACTCATTTGCCAATGAACGCAATTCTGATTCTGATTCTGATTCTGATTCTGATTCTGATGTGGTGACTGACGCTGTATAACGGGCTCTGGGTCCAAAGTCCACTACACACTTGCTGTGTTTGCTGGCTGCAGCATGCGTACGTGTATGCCAGCAGGCCGCAGGACTAAATGCTACACTGCATCAACTGACGTTCACAGCCATTGTAGGTATAGCCAGTTAGCCGCCGTTCTAGTGTTAAATTATTTATTTTCAAAAGCCACGGGGAGCTGCAACGTAAGGAGGAAAGAGACGCATGTCGCTTCAGAGTTCCTGACCCCTGCTTTAGACCTGGATTTTTTCTCCTTCATTTCATTCCATTTTGTGTTGCTTTTATAAAACACTCCAATAGATTCATGCCAATGTAAAATAAAACTAGTCATGGCTATGCTTAATGTATACATTTCATTCACATGGGCAGGCTCGCCACTGTTTATGTAGCATTAAAGGCATAAAAAACTTTGGTGTGTCAGCACACTTACACCAGCATAGCCTACAAATAAAATAACATGTTACGAGAAACCAGCCATCCTTACTGTGGATGAATAAACTCTTCACTCAGAAAGTCTATTTCAGTTGCTCCGTTCTTCACTAGGATTTGCCCTGATTTCCTGCAAACCACACCCACATGGGAGAACTGGGATGCTGAAGGGACCAGTGCCATCTATTAATCACCACACAACACCACACCACACACACTAATGCGTTTGTTTGTTAAAACATTTTTATCTTGATATATTTGTTTCATATGTTTAAATGTTAGTTTGTTTGGGGAAGCTGGTGGCCTAGGTTCAACTCCCTGGACTGCTAGTGGCACCACTGAGATTCCCTTGAGCAAGGAACCATCCCCACACACTGCTCCACGGGTGACCCTCATTGCACTGGTGACCCTCAACACACTGCTTCACTTGGTGAATGGGTTTAATACAGAGAAAGAATTTCACACTGTTCACGCTGTGTGCTGTGCTTTGTTCACATGTGACTGTAAGGGCCCACTTTATTTATTTTGCTACTATATTTTGCATTCATACTTTTATTTAAGATTTTGACACAGCACCCATACTTTTACTTAGGTACAATTTCTTTGTACTTTTTCTACCCATAACAACATCCGCTTATCTATAAAAATGAAAAAAATACATGTTGGATAGCTACAAACATTAGTACTGGCCATACTGAGGCCTCAGTTTTTGATGAATAATAATATGTCCGGGTCAGAAACAATGCTAACAAGTCCATATGACTTTACAGAACTTGATGTAATAATGACACATCCATAATAATGACACATAATAATGACACATTCTGGCGGGTTCATTTCTCAGAGTAAAGTGATATTAAAATTGCAGGACATTTAGAGAAACATACGGACACCTGCTTGAAGATATCAAACACAGTGTTATATGTAAAGGCATGCTTTGTGGTTGCCTTTTCAGTTGTGATGTCACCTTAGTCATTGTGCCTTAAGGACAGTGAGCCACAATGAAGAGGGGTTGCCAAAATGCGCCCCCTCAAATCCCCCCCGGTCTTATGAGTCTTTAAGAGCTCTGTGTGATTACAGTATGACCTCATATACACTGTCACCTCAAAGGGGAAATTCAATTTGGGACACAATGGGGTGCTGATGGCAAGAGTCATGCATTTGACTTGACATGACAACAATATGTCTGGCCCCGGACAAACCCACCTTCTGTATTTCTGAATTTAATGCCTGTACTTTCCAGTAGCTACATCAGGCACATTGGCTAGCGTTTTGTTTTTCTGTGCATTCAGTTCAGTCATCTGCAGTTCCACCCACTTCCTCCAACTCTCCCAATCACATGACACCACCAGTACCTAGAAACAAACTAGGAAGCGTCTAGAAACAAATGCACTGTTCTCCTCTGCCTTTTTTTTTTTTAAATATCGGCAAGTCCTTTTCACTTTCAGGGATGTATTCGTTCATTACATTTTTCTATTATTTTATTAGTGTGATGTTGTCAGCAATCAGACTACTCTTCTACTTAAGTTTTATTTTTATTATTAAATTCTTTTATTATTATTATTCTCCTACTGCAGTTTTTGAAATATTGAAACTGTTCCAACATCAGTGTGTCTGTTTATATCGGGGCAGTGTGCTTGTGTATAACTTTTTGATCGGTTGCTCAGGGCAGAGTATCAATCATTTAAAAAATAGATTTTTGTGGTCAAGTCCCTTTTGCAGTATATTTAGTATATTATGCAGTATATTATGCCCACAGTGATCCAGTGATAGAGTGCTGGCCTCTGAATCAGAAGATTGCTGATTTGAATCTGGTTAGGATATATATTTTTTAATTTAACACAGACTTTAACTCATCAATCTCGCAATCACACTTTGGCT
>JBBPDE010199386.1:0-16460 GCA_037974605.1 Nannopetersius ansorgii
ACACTCGTACTGTCAGTGATATAATAGCACACAGAAACATCATACACTCGTACTGTCAGTGATGTAATAGCACACAGAAACATCATACACTCGTACTGTCAGTGATGTAATAGCACACAGAAACATCAAACACTCGTACTGTCAGTGATGTAATAGCACACAGAATCATCATAAACTCGTACTGTCAGTGATGTAATAGCACACAGAAACATCAAACACTCGTACTGTCAGGGATGTTATAGCACACAGAAACATCAAACACTCGTACTGTCAGGGATGTAATAGCACACAGAATCATCATAAACTCGTACTGTCAGTGATGTAATAGCACACAGAATCATCATAAACTCGTACTGTCAGTGATGTAATAGCAGACAGAAACATCAAACACTCGTACTGTCAGGGATGTAATAGCACACAGAATCATCATAAACTCGTTCTGTCAGGGATGTAATAGCACACAGAAACATCAAACACTCGTACTGTCAGTGATGTAATAGCACACAGAAACATCAAACACTCGTACTGTCAGTGATGTAATAGCACACAGAATCATCATAAACTCGTACTGTCAGTGATGTAATAGCACACAGAGTGTCTATGCTTGTACCTGAACGTGCGAGTCCCTGTGTTAGTGACTGTGTATGTGTGTGAAAGTGTGCCTCTGATTGTCTTAAGTATGCCTATGTTCATACGTGTGTGTGCATGTATGGGTGTGTATGCGTGCGTGTAGGTGCGTTCCTTTGTGTGCACATATGTGAGTGAGTGAGTGGCTAAATGTGTGAGTAAGTGTGTGGATGCTTGTGTGAGTGGGTGAGAGAATTATTTTCATACTTAGTGTTTTTACTAATCCAGTTTAGTGTAACTTGATGTCAAGCTGCAGTGATTATGTGTAAGGAAGAAGCTCAAAGGTGTGAGACTCACCTTGTTTACCAGAAGGCATTTTGTTTTTTTAATGTGTGGGATGTATCTTGCAGATCTGAGGAATGTGAAAGCCCCAGTTCTTCAGAACATTTTGATGTCATTGCAGCGGACACGGACATGCACCACAAGGGATTAAACTTGAACTGGGACCAAATTTTACGGGTGTTCAGACTCACAGGCTCCTGATAGGGGAGCTTAGACAGTTAGGAGCCGTTTATTTCCTTTGAAAGATGGTGTTAGTTACTGAGCCCTGATCTTAGCCCTTAACTTTCATTTTAGATAAGAAAGAACTTTATTTATCCCAAGGGAAATTCTTTTGTCATCAGAATGCTTAGTGCAAAAAAAAAAGTGTAAAGATGGTACGATAACCTGAAAATTAAAAAATGTCAGGTGCATTGTCAACCACTCCAAGTTAGTGAATCTTTCCAAATAATTACTTCATTTTTTATGGTTCTTTTTCAGTGAAAGTGGTAAAAATAAATGCTTAATGCCCCTGGGATCCAGAAGGAAGGTGCCTGCCTTGGAAATAAAGCTGGATGGGTGTGTGGTGGAGCTGGACGGGTTTGTTAGTTTGTATTAGATTTAGGAAATGAACATGAGAAACATCAGCTCTGCTTTACTGGCATCCATCTAAACGCCCCCATAGCTGTGGTGGTGGGAGGTTGGGGTCTTCATTAGGTTATGGTCTCTTCAGATTCAATTTCCTGTGTGTGTGTATGTGTGTGTGTGTGTATGTGTGTGTATGTGTGTGTGTGTTTAGAGTGTGTTTGTGTGTACTAATGACTGGCCAAATGGCCACTGACACTAATGTAAGTGGTATGAATCAACATAATGGCTGGATCGGACTGAGAGCTAGATTCAGGCCCCTCACTGCTACACTGACGATTTTACCTCCATTTTTTCAGATTTTGAGATAAATGGCAAAGAAATGGCAACAGAATTTTCCAAATTTTCTGCAGCGTGTTTAAGCTGTCAGTTCAAATCTGTGTTTTCCAGAAGTATCTTCACTGAAGATCTTTACCGAACACTCAGAACGGTTATGTTTTACTAAAAAGCTCATTTCTAGGTCAAATCTAACCGGAAATGTCTTTTTTTATTTTTTTTATGAACGTTGTTTATATAAATGGTGCATGGTTTTCAAATTCAACACCTCTGCTTGTAGATGAATTAGAGCATCTTTATACAAAACTACAAAACAAGGACTTCCTGCTAAATTCCAATTTATAACTGGATTTATGATACCTTTTGCTGCAAAAATAACCTGAAAACTGTTTAATACAAAGTGCATAGTATTTCCTTTATTAAACAATATAACCAATGTCAGTACTCTGTTTGGTAAAATCTTACTACACCCTAAAGGCTAGACTGTTGGATGTAACTGTATGCAGTTTAAGTGGATAATCTCTCATTTTTAATGTTAGAAAAAAAGGAATGTTTACATAATCATCTGGCAAAAAGCCTGATTTAAATTATCTCATTTTTATAATAAATTAATATTCATTGACTAGCTCCCCGAGGCTGTTGCGGTGTCTGGTTTTAGATGAAGACGCTTTATGCAGTCGTTTTCTGTACGGATCAGCAGGACTAATGTTCCATCCGTCTCTCAGGGGACTGCTGGCTGCTGGCTGCGATCGCGTCTCTCACTCTGAACGACAAGCTCCTGCACAGGGTGGTTCCTCACGGTCAGAACTTCACGGACGACTACGCCGGCATCTTCCACTTCCAGGTACGGGAGCCTGAACGTCTGAGGAACGTTTTATGTCCCTCAAACACACACATTTAATTCAACAGCCCATATTCTGTTGACCATAACGGCCTTGTATTAGTTACCCAGACGGGGTGGTGATGAGAATTCAGTAATGATCACCTTACTGCCCCCAGCTGACCCTCTGCATTGATTGTTGTACTTGCACTTTATATACTTATTCAAATATATTTGTCGCATTATACTTATGTAGTTTATTTCTACTGTTAAAATGTCTTTTTTTTACAGTTGCGTTTCGTACAGCAATAAGCATTTTACTGTATGTCTACTATGTATGATTGCGTATGTGACCAATAAAATTGGAATTTGAGTATGATAACTGTACCTTGATGGCAGGAGAAAGTATTTATTATATCAGAAGTAGTCCGCTAGTAATGATTAGCTGAACATTTAACATAAAATACATGATACTAGGAACCAGGTGGGTGAGTATATCTCATTACTTAAAATACTAAAAAGTCAGTTTTTGAAATATTATCAAGTGCCGTTAAAAGTAACATGAATGATGATTCACTAATCATCAGTGATATCACTTAATGGTTTTAATTGACCATTCTGGAGATGCAGGCCTTGGTTTGTTAAGTATGGCGGCATCATTTTAAATGATGAAATAATTTTTAAATTAATATATAATATATAGAGAGAATAAAGCATTACAATGAAAAAGACAACGCAGTAAAAGCGTATCTAATTGGTTGTAATTGAGTGAAATCAGTCCTGCCACGCCAGTGTCAGAATGTGCCGGAATTCTAATGTACCCTTTAAAACGTACCCCCGTCAACAAAATGACTATGCTTTTGACTCTGCACCCTCCACCCCTTCGGTTCTTTCCACCACCTAATGCCACTAGTATATTTAGACTTTTGGGAAAAGACTTTTAGTTCTATGTTTGGTGTTTTACATTATTAATATTAAAGGACTCGTTTCAGAAGTTAATGAGTTGCTTGTTCTGGATGATGCAGTTCTGGCAGTTCGGCGACTGGGTGGACGTGGTCATCGATGACCGGCTGCCGGTGAAGGACGGAGAGCTGCTGTTCGTGCACTCGGCCGAGGGGAGCGAGTTCTGGAGCGCCCTGCTGGAGAAGGCCTACGCTAAGTGAGTGTGTGAGAAGAGTGTGTGTGCACAGTACCTGTTGGAAGAACAAGGATACAGCTAGCAATGGAGGACTTCTCCACTGAATATATTAAAACAGATATAAAACGGACAGCTTTCCACTAATTAACCTTTAATTGGTCAAACAGATAAATAAATAAAATTTTGAATTTAATTTAAAATTTGAGAATGAATTCACCATGAACGACATACATCTACATCCATGTGCTGTATAGAATATTAACTAAGGCAGTTAAGTAAAGAAATGTAGATTTGAAGAGTAAGCAGCCAGAATAAATGAGAATTCTATTACAGCTCAGGTCGCTTGGTGCATCCTGTTCATGTGTGTGTAAGTGGCTCCATCTAGTGTGGAAAATCCTGCAGTCTGAAAGGACTCTCCTAATCAGTAACGCGAGTGATTCAGGCTCGACAGCAGCAATACAGGATCAAACTATTAGAACAGTCCTCCAGGACAAGGTCCACCATTACCCAGCCCTTCATGATAAGGAGTGAAGTCGAGAAAATGCCCTGATAATTTATTGACTCATGACTTCCGATCTGAGTTCCCTGAGATCACACAGCCTCAAACCTGATACTCATCCAAAACCACGTATGACGGTGATGTTACTAATGTGAACGTAAACTGTGTGAATCTCTCCAGCTGAGAACATCAACTATTATTTACAGCACATAGAATCTCTAGACAAAAATAATTTCAGTTTGAAAGTACATGATCATTTAATCACTTTCCCTGAATGTTTAAGCACTTATTGATGTCTGATTTGTTAGATTTAAATTTGTGTTGTATTGGTATTACATATAAAAAAACAAATTAAAACCAGACCTCTTTAAAACGTGCATGTATGTGTTTCCAGGCTGAATGGCTCGTATGAAGCTCTCTCTGGAGGCTCTACCACTGAGGGCTTTGAGGACTTCACCGGTGGGGTGGCGGAGCTATATGAGCTGCGTAGCGCCCCCAGGGACCTGCACCGCATCATCGCCAAGGCCCTGGAGAGGGGCTCGCTGCTGGGCTGCTCCATTGATGTGAGTCCTATAGTTTGATGGAAATTCCAGTTTCCTCCTTACCCTAAATGTGGCTCTACTTAAACATATTTATGAACTTTTACTTCTACCCCACCAATTAACAAACTGCAGTCTGCATGGCTAAATTCTGACACATCCAAGATATGCTGAGTGGTTTCTGACACTGTATGACATGCTGTTATCTAAATAATAGCAGCTTCAGGCGAACCAGGCACCTCTTAAAGTTATTGGACTCCAGTGGATCAGTGATGGCCATTTAAAATATATTTTTCTAATTTAAAATGTTTGTCCCTGGTAGCCACACTGGCCCTATATGAGGTATATCTGGCTCTTTAAACAGGTGTGTCTAAACTTTTGACTGGCTCTCCATTTGTTTAGTACCTTTCATACAGTAAAACACTCCTCCTGCTGGAGTTATAGCTGCCCAACAACACTTCAGGTTTTTTTTTATGTTCCTTTTTTCTGTAGTAAAGAATTCAGCCTGGGGTGTGTGTGTGCGTGTGTGTGTGCGTGTGTGCGTGCGTGTGTGTGTGCGTGTGTGTGTGCGTGTGTGTGTGCGTGTGTGTGCGTGTGTGTGTGCGCGTGCGTGTGTGCGTGTGTGCGCGTGTGTGTGCGCGTGTTTTGCCTCCAAAGATTACCAGTGCCTTCGATATGGAAGCGGTCACTTTCAAGAAGCTGGTGAAAGGACACGCTTACTCTGTCACGGGTCTCAGGGAGGTCAGTCAGAAATGTATTTATTTATATTTGTTGCTCATTAACGTGGAGCCACAGCACCATCTGCTGGATAAAATGATGCACTGCCTTTGGCTTTCTCAGATGGTCTGTTCTGCATTGATTCATATTTCCATTTCTGCGTGTTAGGTGAATTTCCGCGGTAGCAGAGAAAGGCTGATCCGCGTACGGAACCCCTGGGGACAGGTGGAATGGACGGGAGCCTGGAGTGATAAGTGAGTGAATTTAATGCTGTTTTCATCTTAATGAGAGTAACCATTGAAAACGGGGCCAAACAATATTGATGAACTTTTTAGTTTGAAGCGTCCATGAAGATCTAATAAAAAACAAACCGGATGTATGTTTTGATGACTTGGCCATCAAGGACAAGATAAATGGTCCTGGTTTGTGTCTGGGAAACATAACAATTGTGTAATATCTGACTCTACTGTTGACATTTCTGCATTACTTCTCCAGTTCCTCTGAATGGAATGCAATCGATCCTACTGAAAAAGAGGAGATGAACTCCAAAATGGAAGATGGAGAATTCTGGTGAGTCACACATTGAGTCAGTTTCTAGCTCTCCACACTGGTGTTTGTTTCTCTACACTGATCCTTCTGTTTCCACACTGGTCCAAATTACATTACATATTGTTTGTTTCTCAGACTGGTCCTCATTCCTACAGTCTGGTTTCCATTTCTCTTTACTGGTCCCCTTTCCAACACACTGATCCCTAATTTTCTATACTGGTCCCCATTTCTACACACTGGTCCTCATTTCTTTATACTGGTCCCCATTCCTACACACTGGTCCTCATTTCTTTATACTGGTCCCCATTCCTACACACTGGTCCTCATTTCTTTATACTGGTCCCCATTCCTACACACTGGTCCTCATTTCTTTATGCTAGTCCTTATTCCTACACTCTGGTTCCCATTTCTCTTTACTGGTCCCCTTTCCAACACAGCTGGTAGTGTAGTGGTTAGGGTGTTCTCACTGCGATCACAAAGTCGTGGGTTTGATTCCCAAGACTGCTAAGCACCTCTGAAGTACAGTGTTCCCCAGGGGCTGTGTTCATGGCTGCCTGCTGCTTCACTTGGTGAACAGGTGAAATGCAGAGGAAGAATTTTGTTCTGTTCACACTGTGTGCTGTTGTGTGTTCATGTATGACAGATTGGTCACTTTCACTGGTCTAAACTTGGGCCCTCATTTCCCTGCATTTATACTTTATTTTCTGTTTTTCTCTCCCTCATGCTCTCATTCAATGTCTTTTTCTCTCTCTCTCATACTCACCCCATTTAATTGTCCACCTCCCTCTCCCTCTCTCTCTCTGTCTCTCTGATCCATTTCTTTCTCTTGGTTCTGTTAACATGAATGTAAAAGTTGTAATATTCCAAAAGCTACTGGCAAGAAAGAAATTTCTTTTTAATAATAAATGGATGTGTTGTTGTTTTAATAGTCTCACAGGTCTTTCTGTGTGTCTCCCCAAGGATGTCGTTTCAGGAGTTTAAGCGTCAGTTTTCGCGGCTGGAGATCTGTAACCTGACAGCCGATGCTTTGAGCGACGACGGCCTGAGTTACTGGAACACCATTAAGTTTGAGGGTGGCTGGAGGAGGGGGAGCACAGCAGGAGGCTGCAGAAACCACCCCAGTAAGGAATACACACTTTATACTTTCATTGTTATACACACTCAGAGCCACTCATTGCTGTGTATTTTGGGTGTTGGATCACTCTTAACCCAGCACTGATGTGAAAAAAGCAACATTGCAGGGCCAGAAAATAACTGGAGGTCAGAAACTGACCAGTGATGCATGAGGTGGAGGATGTCTCACTAATTGTGGAGCAACAGAGTAACAGCCTGTAACCCAACACCTGTAGAGTTGATGTTTGAGATCTGTACATGATTTATATTTGTCAGACACGTTCTGGATAAACCCCCAGTATAAGATCACTCTGCTGGAGGAGGACGATGACCCAGATGATAATGAAGTGGCCTGCAGCTTCCTGGTGGCTCTAATGCAGAAGGATCGCCGCCGCTACCGCAAGCAAGGCCAGGACATGCACACCATCGGCTTTGCCATCTATGAGGTTAGCAGTCAGGGGTCACAAAGTGGGACTGGAAATGTAAGGGTGTGTTTTTAGCACACATTGAAGCCTAATTTATGCCTTCAGACAAAATTTGAAAGTAGGATACAAACATCCAGGTCAAGAGCACAAGAGCGCTCTAGATATTTAGATAACGTGTTTGAGAGATCAAGGAGAAAGAGAAAAAGGTCAAGTGAAAGGGGTTTTTTGTATGCGATAGTTAAATTTGACTCAATTTACACATTTAAATAGCACATTATCTCACAAAAGGTCATACAATGTGCTTTAGAGTAATAGAATATAAAGTAAAGTAGAGTCAAACAGAAAAAAGATAATGGAAGAGATAAAAGAATATATAAAATATAATTGGAAGTGCAGTACTCTGACTCTGAATTGTGTGTTTTTCAGGTCCCAGATGAGGTAAACATCTTCTGACTGTGCTTCTTTGAGATGATGCTTGGGAGACAAACATACAACACAACATCCCTAAATACATTCTAAGTATCAGACCACTCAGACTATGTCCATACATACGCGTGCATTTCTGAAAACTGAGTTTTCGTTAAAAAAAAAAAGAAAAGAAAACGATCCACATGAGCACGTTTTCAAAAATATCGACACACAATCGCAAAAAACGCTATCGAAAGCATGCCAAGGCAGCAGGTGGCGATGTAACCTTAAACAGTACAACACTGGTGACCGATCAGAAGCCTTGGAGTGGAGGACGTCATTACCAGAGACAGTGTCTGTGTTGACGTCTATGTCCTTCATACTGGAGGGGCAGTAACTCCACATACGAGTATAAACATGCCAAAACTTGTAACAAGGTTGATAGCAGTAGTACTTTGTAAATGTCGGGCTTGTAGATGAAAACCTTTTGTAAACACAGCGCATACTGTGACCTCGTACGAGTGGTGCACAATATGGCATGAAATGGTCAGTTTTCAAAAACCTCAATTTTCACTGATGCAAAGCGCTGTTTACATGTGGACGAAAGGCCAAAACGCATAGAAAATTCCCGCTGTTCATGTGTGGACATGGCCTTAGTGTCCACTTTATTGTTAGGCATCCTTTATTTCTTCATCATATATCACTTCTCTCTTCATTTTTGTTGAGCTCTTGGCTGGATTTTCAGTGTCTCTGCTAATAGATACTTGTACTGCATGTCAAAAGTTTGTGGATGTCTACCTATCAAAACCTTTTTAGATGTTTTGCAATAATTTAACAAAACTAAAGAAGCTGATTGCGTAAGCTTGGGCCCATGCTTTCATGGCCCATCTATTTTTCACCCTCATATTTGAAACCTTTAGATGTTTGTCACATTGAGAGCAAAAACTCTTTAATACATTAGCAATGGAAAAACTATTCAAAGACGTAAATTCATTAAATACTTAACTTTCCCTTTTTTAAAAGTGACAAATTATATGAAAAAAATCCACAAAAACACTGTCCACCTCTCATGAGCTGGTTGGTGAGATGACCACCCCTTTTTTTCTGGAAGTAAAATCTATTCCTTGCTCTCCTCAATAGAAACTGCTGTTTCTTGGTCTGGATAAGTCATGGTTATTCCTCTGCTCTGAGATGGTGGTCTCATCAACCCCACCAACCCCAACTTCACTGGCTCTTAGAACTGTCTTAGTATTACCACTTCTTACCAGGAGACAGAGATGGCAACTCGAGTCTGACCTCGGATGCCAGTCACACTTAAGTCGCACAAAGAAAGACTTGTGGCTTGACTTTAGACTTGCCCTCAAAGACTCGAGACTTGACTTGGACTCAGTGCTGTGAGTCATAACTCGTAAACCATGTTCATTTCATGGAATTATTTATTTATATATTGCATTCTTTCCAATGACCCGAAAACCGTTCACCTTGGACAAAAGTAATGGGACACCGGGGCGAGGTGAACGGTTTTCGGGTCGTTTTCAGCTAATAACGGTTTTTGAGGGGTCGTTGGAAAGGGATCACCGAGCCCCATCTAACTGTGGAGTTTCAGATTTAGAGTGAGAGATATATTTTTCAGATTTAACATTTAGATTTAAGATCATTTAAGGCAAATCCTCCATGTTGGTGAGGGCAGATCACAGCACGCAGCCCCGCCCCCTGCTAAGTAACAGCCAATTGTAATCGCAGGGCATGGCCAATTAGCATATCTTCTAAACATTTACAGCTCAAACATCCCACATTTAGAGTCGCTGTTTGTAAACATTGCCACTCACATTGACACTCAAAGACTAAAAATGACTTGTGAACATCTCTACCAGGAGATCATGGGTTTGATCACTGGTGTCATTTAATTTTCTGTCACATTTGTGCTCAGGAGTCCAAGAGTCATTTCAGCATTTTGAAAACATGGAGCTTTACGTGAGGAATCTCTTCGATATGCTTCATACCACCCCATCGTCACTGCTGCACTCTGCACTGCCCTTACTGGCCTCTTGAACTTTGTCTGACTGCTCTTCATCCGCTCATCAGTCCAACACCACTCTAATGGTTTAAAAGTGGGCAATACTATCTGGATTGTTTAAGAATGGATATAGCAATAAAAAAATAGTTTGGATAGGAGTGTGTCTTGGTGCCTTGTACCCCAAATTTTTCCCCCAGAGTGTACCTTCATTATTCAAGAATCTTCTAAGCAAAAAATGTAGATCCAGCCAAAGGAGACGTTTTGTGATGACATATTTTTTCTAAATGTAAAATAAAGTAAGGCACCTGCTAACTTCAGTCTATGGACACACCCACACCACATGCTACCAGGTAACAAATTCTGGGCGCCTTTCTGTTTTCTAGTTCCTTGGTTGCCAGAGTGTGCATCTGAAGAAGGACTTTTTCCTGCGCCACTCTTCCTGTGCGCGATCCGAGACCTTCATAAACCTGCGGGAGGTGAGCACGCGCCTGCGCCTGCCGCCAGGAGAGTATCTGATTGTCCCCTCCACCTTCGAGCCCGGGAAAGAAGCTGATTTCGTCCTTAGAGTCTTCACTGAGAAACAGTCAGAGACGCAGTAAGTCACCTATGCTTATTTTTTTCTTTTTCGTTAACAGTAACCCCTCAGTTTTACACGGATCAGCATTCACGGATTGAGTCCAACGCAGTTCTCTTTTTTCCTGAGAACCGAGCTGTATTACACTGAAAGGTTGTCAATCGCCATAAAGAGAAGAAGAAGAAGTAGTCTGCTGCAGCATGTAGCATAACTGCTCCATGTCTTGTCCTTATATTTTAGTGTTTTAAATACCCCCCACCCCATTTTCAGTAATTATCTCAGTTTATTTAGTATTAGTAAGCTGGTTTTTTTTATTTACCTTTGCAGGATAATGCATTAAACTGAGTTCTGGGAGCCTATTTGTGGGCATATTTAGTGTTTACAGTATAAAAATGGCATTTATAGAAATAATTTACCAAAACACATCAATGCAGTGTTTCACTATACGCAGGTGCTCTTGGAACATAACCTGCGAAAAGGCTTACTGCATTCCTATATTTGACAAGGAAGGGTTTTTCCATTGATCGTTATATAACATGCACATAGCTATACCATTAACATATCATGATTGACTGATGTCATATGCATATGCTGTCGTAAGTTGTTATGACAGTTTGTCACACTTTACTTCAAAGTCATGAAATTAAACATAGCATTTCAGAAGAGCTACCAGTAATCACTGTTTTATTATTGGATAGAATTATTTTATGCATTTAGGTGCATTGTAGTTTTGTTTTTTATGTTTTGTTTTCAGAGGAAAAAGGCCTTATGTGTTCTAATGTTTATTCATGTTTATATTTCAGGGAGATGGATGATGACGTATCTTTTATATTGGATGATGAGGTAAGAACCCCAACAGCAGAGTGTAGTTGTTTTCACATTTTCACCTTTAACCACAATTTTAAGAACTTAAACTGTTAATTGTATTGTTTTTCCACATTATTATTGTATGTGAGAGTAACTGTTTATACTTTTGCTTTCATTCATTAAGGGAGAGGTAACAGAGCAAGATATAGACGCATCGTTCAAAACCATGTTTGCTCAGCTCTCTGGAGAGGTAAGGGTCATGTATTGAGTGTGTTATTGTGTCTGTACTGTTTTTCCTTTCTTCATGCCTGTCTTTTGCTCTTCAGGACATGGAGATATCAGTCCATGAGTTGAGGACGATCCTCAACAGAGTTGTGTGTAAACGTAAGTTCACTGCCTGTATTTGTAGAGTATGCTTGATGTCCTGTAGTGAAATATGAATCAGTCACTGGGTGAGAGAGGAAGGGGCTGGACAAGGGAAGGAGTGAGTGAGCGAACAAGTAAAGATGGGAGGGAATCAGCAGGCAGAGTAATGAGGGAGTGAGTGTTGTGTGTGTAAGTGTGTGAGACTGTTCTCCTGCATTTTTCAGACCGGGACTTGAAGACAGATGGTTTCAGTTTGGAGGCGTGCAGGTGTATGGTGGCCCTCATGGATGTATCCTTCCTCACAAACACACCTACTGCAACATTTTTACCTTAAACAACTAAATGTATACACATTTAAACGGTTAACAAATGTCCTTGACTGAGAGGAATCTCAGAAAGATGGCAGTGCTCGTTTAGGCCTGGTGGAGTTCCAGATTCTGTGGAATAAGATCCGGAAGTGGCTGGTGAGACTGAGACTGTTGCTTTGCTTTTCTATACAGAGTGACTGTACCCCTGGTCCTGCAGCACAGTTGGTCCTGTTCCAGCATATCTGGTGTATCATGCCAGGTGCTCCCGAAGGGACATTTACAGTGGGGGGAAATAATTATTTGACCCCCTGCTGAATTTGAAAGTTTGCTGACTTACAAAAGAATTGACAATCTAATATATGAGGTATTTTCATGTTTATGGAGAGAGAGAGACAGAATATCAACCAAAAATCAAGAAAAAACATCTTACATAAAAGTTCTAAATTGATTTGCATGTCATTGAGTGAAATAAGTATTTGGTCCCCTAAAACCCAGCCAGACCTCCGGTTGCCCATGTAGCACACAGATTACAATCAAGCTATCAATTACAGACACTACTGATCTTAACTGTTTATGTGTATAAAGCACATCTGTCAACAGAATCACCGTCTTCCATTCCAACAACAATGGGCAAGACCAAAGATCTGTCAAAGGACGTCAGGGTGGAGGTAGCTCAGTGGGTATGGTTACAGTGGGTGGAGGTTGCTCAGTGGGTAGGATCATTGCCTCAGGACCAAGAGGTCATGGGTTTGAATCCTACCTTCAGCACACCACCACTGGGTTCCTGAGCAAGACCCTTATGGAATGGAAGTCGCCTTGGATAAAAGCGTCTGATAAATGCCATAAATGTAAATGTCAGGGATATGCTTGTAGACCTGCACAAGCCTGGCATGGGTAACAAGACCACCAGCAAGAAGCTTGGTGCCAACTGCGATTATTAGGAAATGGAAGAAATATAAAATGACCATCTGTTGCCTCAGTCTGGAGCTTCATGCAGTATCTTGCCTTGTGGGATGAGGACGATCATGAGAAAGGTGAGGGACCAGCCCAGAACTACATGGGAGGAGCTTGATAGTGATCTGATGAGAATAGGGACCACAGTCACTAAGAACACCATTGGTAACACACTACATCATAATGGACTGAAATCTTGCAATGCTGCGAGGTTCCCCTGTTCAAGAGGTCACATGTTTCCCAGTGAAACATCTAAATGATTCAGAGAAGGCTTTGGAGCAAGTTCTGTGGTCAGATGAAACCAAAATCATGCTTTTTGGCATTAACTTGAGCTATTTCACTCAGTGAAATGCAAATCGATTTATAACTTTTAAGATTTTCTTTCTTGATTTTTGGCTGATATTCTCCATAAAAATGAATCAGAGACTGTTCCAATTTTTGTCATAAAACTTACAAATTCATGAGGGGATCAAATCATAATTTCCCCAACTGTAACACTGTTCAGGAGAGGGAAGGGGAGGACGCCAAGGCTGCGGGGAACAGCGAGTTTTTAATGAAAAGGATGAAGGCAAACACAGAAAACAAACAAAAGGGGAACAAACCCCCACTCAGGTACACACAGTATACAAAAGAAACCAACAGGACTCGGGCTAACACAGTAGACAATTGAAACAGCGTGAAAACAAACCAAACCAAATAAAACATAGGCAGACCAGGAATAACCAGAGGACTGAGGCTCGTGCTTCACCAGATACAGGGTTTACAGATCAGACCAGGGCAGAACAAAGACAGAGACTTTCCAGCATGTACTGGGACACCAGATCAATGATGAGGGGGGAGTGATACAAATGGGACACACAGACTAGGAAGGGAACAAGGGGGCACAGGGGAGGAAGGATGAGGAGAATGGGGCAGCAGGGCAGACGCAGACTGGGAAACCAGGAAACAGACCAGGCGAGACACGGAAACTAGTACACGGGGGAAGACGAGCAGGGAATGCCGCCAGGGGGCGAGGCGACCTTAACAAACACAGGTTTATTCATAACAGGCACTCACCACCAGGATAAAAAACAAACACAAACAAAATGGGCACTGATCTGCCAGTGAAATAGAAAATGGATCTTGAATTACATGAGATGCAGTGCTGTATTTAAACAATGGTACTTGGGTTAGTTTATTATTGTGCCAGTAGTAGTTATTAAAAGCACCCGTAATTTCCCTACTTTCTTGAAATAATAGGTGGGCTTTATACATAAATGTTGCACATATAGTTTGCCGTTTACTTCCCAAACCATACTTACAGTGGGGAGCATATGTATTTGAACACCCTGCAATTTTGCAAGTTCTCCCACTTAGAAATCAATTCTTTACAAATCATACAATGTGATTTTTTGATATATATATATTTTTTACATTCTGTCTGTCACAGTAGGAATGCACCTACAAAGTAAAATACAGACCCCCTGATTTCTAATTGGGAGAACTTGCAAAAATGCAGGGTATTCAAATGTACATGCAATTTTTTTGTGAAGTCATGCAAATTCAGCCTATAGCTGACAGGTTTCAGCCCAGATGGTTTTTAAATGAGACACAGAACAGGGCAGGGCAGAACCAGGGCTGTTTACATTATTTCCATCCTAAAGTCTGTTTATTACTAAAAGCTAAATTATTTGGTGAATAAAATCCCACAAATGGCATAAGTGGATCTCCTGAGGGGGAAAATATCATACATGTTAGTTCGTCTCCTGTCTCTTTATAGGGAATTTTCCGGCAGTTTGATCTGGACAAGTCAGGCACCATGAGCTCCTATGAGATGCGTCTGGCCCTGGAATCAGCTGGTGAGTCAGTGAGTCTCTGTCTGTGTGTGTCTGGAGCAGGTTAGCCCCCTTCGAAGCCGAGTACATGGATGTCTTTATGGGTTTCTAAACTTATTTTTCTCTTTTTCTAGGTTTTAAGCTCAACAACAAGTTGAACCAGGTGCTAGTGGCACGATACGCTGAACAAGAGATGATTGACTTTGATAACTTCATCTGTTGCCTTGTCAAACTGGAGGCCATGTTCCGTATGTCACTGGTTTTGTGTAATACTCATGTCCTTAGTAATGAAATGGCAACTCGCAACTCTTGGCGTTAGAGGTTAATTAAATATTATGTTTCCAAACAGGAACCTTCCAGCAGTTGGACAAAGACGGTAATGGGCTGGTAGAGCTTAACGTCTCTGAAGTGAGTAAAGGTTTTACACGGATCTGTAGAAACCTGCTGGTAATGCATCATAAAGCATATCTCACAGGTTTTTGATTTGGGTTAAGAATCCTTACTCTACACTATAGATGGCAGATGTGATGATGGACCTGGGTGACACATACTTGAATAGCCAGTCTTTCCTCCTTCAAATGCTTTCAGATTCTCATTCTGTCCATTCCGTCCCCCTAGTGGTCATTTCTTTCTGTGCATATGTCATAATAATCAGCTATTAATTGCACACATTATAGTTGAGCATTATTCATTTTTTACAATTTAAAATTGACTTCATGATCAAATAAACAAGTGAATACATATCATATAATAAATATCATAGCAGACTGTGAGAGCAGCTGGGCTTCAGCCTGCTCTACCGTGGTAAAACAAAGATTTGTCCTAATAATGTGTTGTGCAGCGCTGATATACAGTCTTACTGTATACCTTCATTCTTATTTTTCCTATTTAACATTCTTTTGTCCTGCAGTGGCTTTACCTGACCATGTGCGGTTGAGTGTGGGCGGTGAGTCCAGGCCTTATGGAGAAGAGTGGACAGCAATTGTGCCTGCTGGAGTAGACCGCACTAGTAGCATCATGAAAGCTTTCGTTTTATTTCTTATCCAATCCAAAGTTTCATTTTTGACCAAGTACTGACTGCCTTACCGGATTGATGATATGTAAAACACCTCAGACATCCTAGTATGATTTTGCTTTGAGCTTGAAAAATCATCCTATCTATGCAAGATTAGTGTAGCCACTTAAAACCATGCAATATGTTCCTAATCAAACTGTTCAGCCAAATATCGCCGGTTGCAGAAACACCGCTGCATGACATCTAGTCACGCACTGTGACACTACCTCCCTTTTTTAAAGGGATATGCTTGTTTCATTAGCTAAAGTACATCCCCCACCCCCGTGTTTGAAAAGGACTGGATTGAATGTGTGTGACTTTGAGAGGAAGTATATATACTACATAGGCCTTGCTGTTTTAAGACTTACTGAAAGTGATATTTTAGATTACAGACTGTAGAAACTGTCAAGAGACTGCTGTTACAGAGGATTAGTTGAGACCATGATGTGGCACTGCACCTCTCTTTCCCCTGCAGGTCTACATTTACATTTACGGCATTTATCAGACGCTTTTATCCAAAGCGACTTCCATTCCCTACCTACAGGGGGCAGT
>JBBPDE010199435.1:0-16452 GCA_037974605.1 Nannopetersius ansorgii
CTGTGTGTATGGCGCTGTGTGTGTAGCGGTGTGTGTAGCGGTGTGTGTATCTGCGTGTGTAGCTGCGTGTGTAGCGGCGTGTGTAGCGGCGTGTGTGTGTAGCGGTGTGTGTAGTGGCGTGTGTAGCGGGGTGTGTAGCGGTGTGTGTGTAGCGGTGTGTGTAGCGGCGTGTGTAGCGGGGTGTGTAGCAGTGTGTGTAGCAGTGTGTGTAGCGGTGTGATACTGTGCTTATAAGATCTGATGTGAATTCTTAGCAAAGGGCTCGGGAGGTGGTGGAGTGGCGCTCATACATGGAGGAGCAGAACAAGTTAAAGGAGGACGAGAGGGCCATCGAGGCTAAACAGCATCAGCACCAGGAGAGTTATAAGAAGGAGAGGGAGAGACTGGCTCATCTCAGTTGGAAGCAAAGGAAAGCCGCTCTGTACCGCACCAACAAACATCACATGACCTGCAGACCGAGCGAGAAAGCTGGACCTGAGAAGATCAGTCTGCCACTGATTGTCAAAGGTAAAATGCCCTTTAGAGGTGTCTGCAGGAGTGTCTGTGATGTAACATATTCATGGTAATTTACTCAAATCTAGGGCTGTCATTACTGACTGTCAGTCATTGATTAATCTGCCGATTATTTTGACACTTAAGCTGAAGTGCAAAAAAGATGAGTGTTCAGGTTTTCTGAGCTCAGCCTTGAACGAGGAGATGAGAGAATGTTGCTACTGCGCCTGAACTCGCTCAGAGGTAGCAGCTGTAGCAGCTTTTATAGTATTTAGTAGCTTTAGCATCTTTAGGGTATCCAAAATATTCCCACACAGGAGACTTCAGGCGCTTCCTAGGTGGATATAGAGTAGTCCCGCTGGTGGCTGTCTCTTGCTCTGCCTCTGCTATTGTTTTCGGCCATTTTTTTGCGGTGTTGGGGATTAATCGCAATGTTTCACACCGCAGTTAACCCTGCAGCCCCTGTGACCACTAAACCAGTGAAATGGGAAAGGATTGAGAAATGTTAATTGCATTATTTTAAACTGAGTAATTGAATATTCATGACAACTTTAATAGTCATTATGCACATAATTAATAAAGTATTAATTGCACTTCTATGGGTTTAGGTGATGTTGATGGTTCAGTGGAGACCATTTTGAACATCCTTGAGAGTTATGATGCAGATGAACAGTGTCAGATGGACGTAGTGCATTTTGGTGTCGGAGACGTCTCAGAAAACGATATTACTTTGGCAGAGACGTTTTCAGGTTTGCCCTTCACAAACACTTCATTTTTTATTTGCAAAATGTAACTTTTGCTTTAGTAGGGAGTGAATTCTGGGATATGCCCGGGGTTTTGAACATTTCTTTCCAGATGCTGATCTTTCTTTTGTGCTCCTTCTGCTGGCCAGGTACAATATATGGCTTCAATGTTGGAGCTAATAAATCCGTTCAGGAAATGGCTGCTAGGAAGAATATACCCCTAAAGATGCACAATGTCATCTACCATCTGATAGATGATCTGAAAGAGGAGCTGGGCAGCAAACTGCCCCCAGCCACAGAAGAGAATATAATAGGTGAGCTGTCTTCATGCTTCAGCAGGTTTACAGGTTTTAGCTGAGAGAATGAGTTAAAGGACAGTCTTTATATGGACCAGACCTTTTCCAAATGTGGTCTAAATAATTTGGGTCCTGGATGAATTCAGGCCTCACCGCTGTACATATGCGATCCGGTCACACAAGTACAGACGGGTGTAAACAGGGTCTAACGCTGTGCAGCATCAGATAAACTGTAATTGTACGTTTACATTTGCAGGGAGTATCACCTGCTGGATGTGTCTGATGAAGTGAACAGTAATTTTCCAGTGTTGATTATTTCACTGCTGTTCTTCCATTAACATGCTGCTAGCGTGTTCGTTTTGCTAACATTTCATATACATTTAGGTTACATTTATACATGATGATGTATTATATGCTTCCATACTTCTACAGTGTGAAAATAAACGGAGCAAGAGAAAGTGGTAGTCAAGTACAAAGTGGCAAATAAATGTTGTGACTGAAAAAGAAAATGTAAACTGTAGTAGCGTATCATTTAAAAAAAGAAAATGCAGAAAAGAATTTATTCCATAATATTCAGTAAAGCAGCTTTTAAAAAAGCTCAACTGAAAATGTTTTTGCTTGTTCCAGTTCATCACAAGTGTTCAGTGGTGTATGAACAGACTGTAAAAGAAAGACTTTTGGAGTCAATTCTAAGTTTAATGAATCTAAAACAGGGGTTATGTTTAGTCTCTTTTAAGGATGTTGATCTGGTTTAAACCATTTTAAAAAGCGTAAGTTATTTTGTGGAGTAAAGACCAGTCGACTGAAGCTTCCTTGATGACAGCATCTGTGTGAGGAGGATTATTTACTGTGTTTACAAACAGTCTTTTCTTTTATAAAAATGTGAGCCCTGTTCTTTCTGTAGGAGAGGCTTCAGTTCTGGCTACATTTGATGTGACCGTGGGAAAGAAGAAGATACCAGTGGCTGGCTGCAAGGTCCAAAAGGGAACACTAGACAAGAAAATGAAATTCCGACTGGTCCGAGGAAAACGGATTCTGTGGGAAGGTATCTTACATCCTTTTTATCAAGAACTGCTGAAATGTTCTTTCAGGTATGAGTTACACTATGATCAGCTGAGTTTAGAGGATGGTGCTGTTCACAGTTAACATACGAAAGGATGTAACTTTATAGCTGTTAGGACGGAGTTTGTGGATTTAATTTGCAATTCGTTATATTCACCAAAAAAAGGTCCTAGGATGGCTTGCACATGTAATCCCACACAAGAGCTACTGTAGCACAAAGAGCTTAGAAGGTAGCTGTCTGTGATGGGGAGGTGTCGAAAGACAGTGTGGTTGCTGCATAGGGAACTGCAGGGCTGCAGACTAGTCAGAGGTCCGATGCTGACACCTGTTCACCACTGAACGTGACTACAGTATGAGGAGCAGAGCCAGGTCTGTTTCCAGTTACAGCAATGGTTTGAGTAACATTGCAAAGAGTTCAGGTTGAAGACTATGTCCAGACTACTAAAGCTTATGTGAAATGGGCTGGATAAACAGTCTGATCTCTGCAGGCCCCCTCTGACAGCCTGTAGGATCTGCTGCAAACATCTTGGTCCCCCAGACCACAGCGTTATTTACGTAAATGCAGAGCTGGAGGCAGCCGCACCGCTACCTGCATTTAGTGCGGTTTGCCCTTGTAGCTGGATAGAAGAGCTTCCCTGAAAACATGCCTTGTTTTAGACTGTGTTGAGATAGACTCATATAGTCCAGAGATCGTAGAGGTCAGCTTTTAGCCTGCAGCAGACTCCTGACCGCTTGCCTCGCTGCTGCGCTTTCTTGCAGCACTGGCGATGGCTTCTGGTTAGGCCAGTTGAGTTCTGCGCCTCCGTGGAAAAACGTAGTGTGTGCAGCAGTCCGAGGTCACAGCCTCAGTTACTGAAGTGGATATATGTGTTCTGAGGTTTCATCGCAAAATCATAAAGATATTGCAATAGCAAATGTGGAAGATAGACATGCCTGGAGTTTCCTAGACTAGCCCAGTATGTTGGAGACGAAGGGGCCGCCGTGTCGATGCGCTCGGCCATCCTGAGGAGGTTACTCAGCCATCCAGCTCTTTTCTACCGACAGCATGGCCAGTGCATTAAGCCTGTTTAGGGTTTAAGGTTGCCCTATGACAGCTGGGACATAATGTAAATATCTTAACATTTCTTAGATATTCCAGTTTATCACAGACTGTTTTTATACTCGTGTTTTATACAAGCGTATAGATATTATTATATTACTGTAGCAATGTTTTGTAGCCAAGGTTGCTGTGTGTTGTGTTTACATTTTGTGTGTTAATATCTGTCTGAACATTGGCTGAACATTCAGACTGGGTCATTTTTAGGTCTTTAAATAAAATAAATAACTCCTTTGAGCTTGTTCCGAGCATTCCAAGCATCTCCAACCCTAAAAAGATCTGTAGAGTCCTTTAAAGAGCAGATCCGGGATGAAGTGGTGCCCAGCTTCGTCTGAGTCACAACGATAGACAAACACAGTCTGCTCAAATGAAAACCACAAAAATGATGTTTTCATGTTTTTATTCAACACACCCTGTAAACGTTCACAGCGCAAGTGGAAAAGTATGTGAACCCTTGGACTGAATAACTGTCTGACCCTCCTTTGGCAGCAATAACATTTCCTGCAGATCAGACCTGCACAGTGGTCAGGAGCGATCGTTGACCGTTCCTCTTTACGGAACTGTTTCAGTTCAGCAATATTCTTGTCTGGTGGGAATCGCTTTCTTGAGGTCATACCACAGCATCTCAATCGGCTTGAGGTCAGGACTCTGACTGGGCTACTCCAGAAGGTGTGTTTTATTCTGGTGCTCTATGCTTTGTTGTGACTTAGATGAAGATCAGATCACATTTTATGTGAAATCCATATAATTCCAAAGAGTTCACCTACTTTTTCTTACAGCTATAGATCTGCTGAAGTACAATTTATAACTGCGAAGAGTGCAACTCCAGCATACCTCACTATAGCAGCCTAGCTACAAAGGGCAAAGCTGAGGGGTCTACTGGATGTGAGAGACACTGGCACAAATAGACGTAACCCTAAAAATATTTTCTGATGTTTAGTTACACGTATGTTTTTCCCAGGATATCTGACTGCCCTAAAACATCACAAGGATGATGTACAGAGTGTGAAGACAGGCATGGAATGTGGTCTTTCTTTGGACAAGGTCATCGAGTTTCATACTGGAGATGAAATTATGTGTTATGAGGAGATTGAGAAACCGCAGAAAACATCTTGGGATCCAGGATTTTAAGGGTCTCGAAACTTATCTCAAGGTAATCTCTTGCTTACAGATCATGCAGTACAGGTTACAGTATGCAAAACCGTTTTTTGTTAGATTTGTTCATATCAGAGATTTTATATGATGATGAGGAGGAGGATGATGACCACAATATAGGGGCAACCTGTTACAACCCCTACAATCCAAGGCCAAACCTATAAAAATCTCTGAGAACCCTAGATCTAACTTATTACAAATTTTAGAATCAGAAAGTCTAACATATTATAAATGTTTCAAACAAGAGCCCTGACTTATTAGCCCAGGTATTCCTTAATTCAGACTGAACACTATGGCCGACAACTTAAAACCCAAGGTCAAATGTATTAGAAACTATAAAACCAAGCTGTAAGCTACAGCAAACCCTAAAAACACTGATTTAATGTGTTACAAATCTATCTGGGACCGAACACAGTTCACATCAACCCTGCCCCTCCTACAGTGGAGTTCAAGTCTTAAGAAGGTCGAAAGATCATCAAGGTCAATCTCACTACTGAGCGTGAAGACTGATTTTCTCCTCAAGAACAACTATATTGACCCCTCAGTTCAAAAGATTGGGATTCCTGGGGCCCTGGCTGCCTAGAGCACACCAGGGTAGTCACACAGCTCATCAGAGAAGCACACGAGAACAGAGGCAACCTAGTGGTGTTGTGATTGGACTTGACCAATGCCTATGGCTCCATCCTACACAAGCTGGTGCCACATCCCCAGCAAGACCACGGACTGGATTTTGGATTATTATAACAATTTCACGCTCAGGGTCACTTCTGAGTCAGTTGCATCGGACTGGCATCGCTTTGAGAAAGGGTTAATAACAGGTTGCACCATCTCTGTCACCCTTTTTGCCCTCGCGATGAACATGGTGGTCATGGCAGCTGAGGTCAAATGCAGAGGGCCCATAACCAGCTCAGGTGTTCCACAGCCCTCTATAAGAGCCTACATGGACAAACCTTACCATCGCTACATCATCAGTCCCAGGGAGCATATGCATATGCAGCGGAGTCTGTCAAAATTGGGAGTAACATCTCCAGTACCACCAAGCAGAGCACAGTGGCCTCCCAGGACTCGGCAGTTCACACTGCTGACCCACAACTGTGCAGCAATTCACAGTTCAGACCACATCATCGTTTGCCAATGACATGACCGTAATGGGTCAGTGGGAAGAGCAAGGGGTTGTACAGAGAGGGTTGTCCCAGGAAGAATGGGAAACAGTACTGCACTAAATGTCATGTTGCTTTGCTTGTGTTTTTCTTGCACTTTCTCCTGCTCTGTTTGCACCCTGTGTATGTTTTGCCGTCTTCACTTGTGTGTTCCAGGGGTTCTGTTTTGTTGTTGTGTTGCACCACGGCCCTGTAATCATTCCACTGTGTATAGGGCTGGTAGTAGACTGCCACTCATTTCAGCACTTGCCTGTGAACCTGGTCTCCACTAAGTTGCAGTTTCAAACACTTTCTACCATTGTGTCCTCAGTCCCAGGGGGACTGTCCCTGTAACTGATTGTAAGTCGCTCTGGATAAGAATGATAAACCTTCCTGACTGTGAATCCCACAAGCCCTAACTTTTTACAGAATCTTGGTTTAACCAAACACAAACCCTGGTTTCAACCCCTTATAAAACCTACAAGCCTTCGGTCTGAACAATTACAAATCTCTCAGTCCTAGTCTTTACGTACCACAAGGCTAACAAATGCTTGTCCTCTTTCATACACACTACTCACAATAAGTTAGGGATATTATTTACATGAGTGCTTGGCTCTGAATTTTAATGAAATAAGCAAAAGTTCCCTTTGATATTACTAATAATGTTTGAGAAGAAACACCACTTTCATTAGTTTAATATTCATTACACCCAAAATTTAGACAATAACAGGGACAGCCCCGAATAACAGAAATTGCTTGTGTGGCAGCTGCATAACGGTGTCTGAGTGCGCAGGTCCTTAGGTCCTGGTCACCGCTGCGGTCTGTCACTCGTGGGGCTCCATTCCTGGGGTCATGAACTCTGTCAGTAGCTCTGTGTCTTGATGAAAGTCTGCTGAGGACACTGCTGAGGACACACCAAGTTCACGAGCAACATCTGACTGGCTGCCCCCGACCCGAAGGCGCGCCATGGCCAGGGGGCAATATAGCAGTATATAACCAACATGTAACTAAATACGATGTTTAAAGTCAATATAAACATCTGATCAAATTAACTGATTAAATTGGGCTTAATGCCTTTTGTGGAACATTTTGAAGGACAAAAACCCAGAGACCTCAACTACAAGAATAGAACTTCTAAAAAAAAAACCCTGATCACAGGACCATAGTTCTCCAGGAGTGGAATGGAGGCTAATCAGGTCAGAAGTATAGCTTGAAGCGATACGAAGATGAGCTTTAAAAACAGATAAAACTCGAGGTAAGAACAGAAGTGATGCTCTCTCTCTTCCCTTTCTTTCTGTTAGGAGCCTCGCAGCTGCCTGCTGGACCAACCGCAGGTGTGACCAACGTGACTGACCGATTTCTACCTGGACAGAATTACAGCAGTCAAGATACAGAGAGATAAAAATGTAAAAGACTGTTTCCAGGTCTTTAAAAGACACAATGTTTTTGCTATATTCCTTAGTTGAGAGAAACTACTGCAGAAAAGTGTGTCTGTGTTTTGACCCCAATAAAAAAAAGCACGATCGCCCTTGCTGGAGTACTCTAGAGCCTGACCGGTCAGGATGTTCTGGTCATGATCCGGAGAAAATGACTTTCTAAGAGAGTGCAAGAGTGGAAGCTTCGAGATCTAGTCCAGGTCCGCTGTTTAAAACATGTCGTTATATTGATTAATATAGAAACATCTCGAAGACACAAGTGTGGAACTCGTCCAGGGAGTGAAGGAGCTGGAGGTCTAGGTTAATATTTTATATATGTGTTTAGTTTGTGGTCTTAAGGATCCCTAATGTATCTTAAAATATACCTGTAGTGTGTGTGAAACCTCAAGCTCTTCTTTATAGCTCTATGCATTTCTGTTTGTACAAGATAAGCTGTTTGTGGACCTCCGTGCAGAGTCAGCATATTTCACTCTTACAGCTAATGCACATTCTCTTTTCAGTGCGCAGAGTCAGGCCAAACCCCTGCTGGCATCTCCTTGAACTTGCCCATCATCTTTTGGGCAAAACTAATAAACTTGACCCCTGGTGGCCACCCCTGGTGACCCAGTCAACCACAGTGCTTCAGGTGCTTTGCAGTGGCCTCCTTGTAGTCCTTGTCTTTGGATTAATGATCCTGGGTTTGGTATTTACTCCATTATTTTCACCAGCGCCGGACCGGCCGTCTGGCATACCGGGCAAATCTCAACATGTACAGCCCGTTTAAACATCGGTGCAGACCAAGTACAGCCCTACATGGCGACGGTATTCCCTAATGCAGTGACCTCTTCTGGCAGGATAATGCGCCTGGCTGACCGCAACATTGTTCAGGAAAGGTTTAGGAACAAAGTACAGTGTTGCCTCCAGATTCCCCAGATCTCAGATCGATCTTCTGTATTAGATTCTGTATGATCTAGTCTGATCCACAGAGGTCATGCTTCACAGCATATGAACTTACTATAAATGGTATGGAAGTCTCTTCTCAGCATTTTTAGTAGTCCACACAGTCTGTGGTATCGAAGCTGCATATATTGCTGCTCTGTCAAAAATGATATTTGCTATGAAATATTGGTTAGCATGGATTAGGTTTAATTGGTCCTAAAGTGAACTTACATGGACACATGGAAGTGTATTGGCACATCCTGTAAACCGGATACCGCAGCAGGAAAAAACACATCAGCCTAGGTTCTATTTCCATTTCGGTAGTATGTTTACATTTAACCCAATAACAAGCATTCATTCATACAGCACACAAAGAAGTGCCAACATGGGGGTAGCCATCGTCAGCAGCCAATTTCTATATATCAATGTTAACAATGGACAACAAATGAGTAAATGAGCCTGTTCCACGTCACAAAGGACATTCTGGACTGTACGGCCGATTCCCATGCTCTAAAGGGTTTACAAAATGAAAAAGACACAAAAGAGCAGCAGCTTTGAGGGGAAAAGGGTGTTCTGGCCTGGAGACTCCTTCAACAGGGACCAGCAGGTGAAGCCACTGTGGTTTAATTGCAGGAAGCTGAATGGTTTATATAAAATAACAGAATATGCTACAGTCACAGTAAGTGTTTCAAATCACAATTTGTTTATATTGATATACATAAGAACAAATGTCAAGACAACAACGAAACCAAACAAAACTGTCTGCATTAACATCACTGCGATGCCCTTTTAGATCATCATCATTTCATCTTTAAACTTTTGATCAGAATTTAATTTGTGTGACATTTACCCCGTCACTATCAGCAAAGCACCAGTGATATATATGGTCCTGGATAACATGACAGTCTTTAAGATATCCTGTTGTACAACTATGTTCCATTGACAGTGCAGCCAACAATTAGAAGAAAAAAATCAGATTAATATTTCTATAACTGTCTGTAAAGTTTATATGCTTCAACATGTCCATGCCACATCATTCTGACCGATATACAGCATAAAACAAAGCTTTTACAGTGCGCACACGTATATCCATCTTCAGATGGACACCTTCATGTTCTTCTGTGTCTGTGTCATCACTTTGGGCTTGCGTTGCTCTTTATTGTACTCATTAGATGTAGACCATGTTCCTGCTCAGACGCCTCTGAGAGTGCTTGGAAAGGCAGAGCGGTGCTGCAAGATGCGTCCCCAGTCTGTTGGCTTCCCTCTGGGTTCTCGCTGTTGGGACTCACCCTAATCCCGGCTGCAAGAGGGCTTGTGATACCCAGATTGCTCAGAGCATCCAGAGTGCCATCAGGATCCACCATAATGTCAATGACTGAGAGGTGGACATAAAAATTAGGCTCCTTAATTCAGCAACAATTCTAATGTTATTTACTTTATGACCATGAGTATTGAATTCGCCAAGCTTTGTTTCACAGCTATTGGTTACATGTTAAATGACAACTGCACAAGTTAAGAGGAAAAAAAAGTACTTGCCAAATAGCTGTCTCTCAACTCTCTTCAGATCTTGAAGGATAGAGATGATCTCCTTCCGCATTACAAAGGGAATCATTAGAAATGTTTTTTTTTGTTGAAAAATCTCAGAATTTTTAAATATATTTGTGCAATTACGAAACTTAACACACAGAAACAGTCCCTGTAAAAATGCGATCTCCTACAATAACTACCTGAACATCTGCTCTATTACTTTCAGCTGTAATTTTTATAAAATCTGACCTTATTTAAGGAGCTTGACAAATAATGGAAAGGCAGAAATACAACGTTTACACAGGAAAAGGGAAATTCGAGAATGATCCGTGTGTCAAAAGGCTACGCGGTAAAGGAGACATGAGCGAGGACAGCACAGAGAGGAGATTCCCAGAGACTGAGAGGATTTACCCGGTTAGATGTCTTTAGAAGTGGAACCTCATTCTCTGTCTCCAGTTGGCTCTCAAGCTCTCCCCACTTTTTGTCCTTATCTTTGAACAGAATCCTGTGGATTATCCAGAACATCATTAGCTCATGTTACCATAAATGAACTCAAAAGCTGGTGGCTGAGTGGGTGGGGTTAGGGTGCTTTCCCTGCAAGAGGATTCTGGGTTCGAATCACAACTGCTTGTGACACCACTGAGGTATCACTGCTGCAAGAATTTCACATCATGTTAGGCTGAAGCTACAGGAAAGTAAATGACAAACGAACAGAAGATATACCTGATTTTACTAGCAGTCTTGTCCATTTCTTGTCTGATTTTAGCTGAGAGTTGAGACACAGATGCCAATAGCAAACTGTCTAGTACAGCCTGTGTGAGAGAGAGCAATGCAGCGCAGGTTATCTAACCGGAATTACAGAACTAGGATATATAACCTCACAGTAGATATTCTGAAAAATGTTACATGATCAGATGTTAAAACGGTGGGGTTGGTAATAAACTCAGCATCTGTGTGAGAACTTTGAACTTCTATAAACAATCATTTTAAAAAACACTGATATTGCTGAACATCAGCCCCTGGGTGAAACCATGTGTGCCACATGTCGTATTTTATACCTTTAGTAAAGAGGACCCACCTCATCCTTGTTCCAGGTCTGACAGCGGACGGCTCGGCGCTCTTGGTTGCTGGTACATCGAGGCCTGACCTCCACAGCTGTGCCATTGTTATCTGGCGCGCTGCTCAGCCCATCCACAAACACATGCTCAGCAACCTCCAATAAACATACAAGTGATGACTTTACATTCAGAACCATTTAATCTAGAGAAGCATTCAATAATAGAATACTTTTATCCTTTTTTTAACCTTTTGCGGAAAACAGCATCTCTACGCTATGTTCATACTTTAAAAAATGAAAGACAGGGTTCTTTGATCTGTGCTACAGCAGAGCATTTCAGTTCCCTAAAAACATTCACACTTTTAAAAGCTCTTTACTGATTCATTCAAAAACCTGTAAATTCTCTGGAGGTTCTCTGGAATTGAATACGTTTCTTCACACTCGCATAAATTATTTACAAAACATGTTACGTTAAGAACTGTCTACTTGGTTCCTTTACTTCATCAAATGAAAACTCTATGCTAGCACTCATTTGTTGCTGCTTTATATTTTGCTGTGTATTACTGTGCAGAAACTTCCTGATCCTGATCAGTCAATATTATACTAAAACAAACACACTGAACAACCAGAACCCCTCTGTTAGCAGTGCAGCACAATGGCAGTGTGTCATGTCCGGTCAGTTTAGTTTAGGGTCAGAACTTTTATTTTGAAGTGATGAAATGATGATGGGGTCACAGCTGGCTGTTGATGGGGTTTGAGGGCTTGTATCTGGTTATTGGTGGTGGGAGTGTTAGGGGTATTTGTTCATGTACGCTGGATTAGTTGGTTGTTTCTCTACTCTCCTTTGTTTACAGGAAAGATGAAGTCCTGTTTTCATGCCAGGTTTGTTTAGGCGTTTGCAATAAAATATTCTGAATGGAAGTGTGCGAATGTGCCTGGAGAAGGAGGGGAAACATGACAGACATGAAAAGGCGCAGCAGACCGGTTCACCGTCATGAGGTGCTGGGTGGTGAGAGCTCTGAGGACCCGTGCTTCTGGATCAGTGGGGAGACGGAGGAGTTCATTTAGCCACAGATTCACCAGCAAGAAGTTCTGATAAGTGCTCCCCCGCAGACTCTGACTCTGTGACTGTGCAGTCATAACATTTCCTCCAGGATAAATAATGCTTTCTGATTCTGATTCTGAAAAGTCCTTCAGAATGGAAAAGCAACACACTGCTGGCTTTTTCAGGCAGCTGTGGCAGTGCACAGGTGATGTTAGGGGGTGTTAGGGATGTATCCAACAAACCAAAAGCATGTCTCAGGAACATTCTGGCATCATGGCATGTGACGTCCTACAACTATTTCAAGAGACTCCCTGCGAAAGAGACTGTGGTCAAATGAACCCAAAAGAACACACAACTGCCAGATCTTCTTCCGTTACCGTTTTCAGGAATTCGGTTGGTGTTGCTATTCTGCTGCACTCATTAGTGAAGGGTGCAGCTAAAACACCTGAGCTCAATTATTAAGAGTAATATCCACATACCTTTGGCCATTTAGTGTAAATCTGTTCACATTCTACTTGTATTTTTGTAATAGACAATAAATATTTAGCCTATTGCACTATTAATGCAACAATGTGCATTTATTCTGGCTGTGTGTGTGTGTGTGTGTGTGTGTGTGTGATGTTGCCATTGCTGGTGTGTGTGTATCATTTGCTTACTGAAGCCGAGGGTGCAGAGGATGGACTGGCAGAGTCGATCTCTCCAGCTACGTCATGAATCTCTTGGGCTAACATGGCCAAATCTTTCGCCAGGTCTTGACTTATCCTGAGAAAGAAGGTTGCGTTAGAATTCAGCCTGCACTGCAGAGTAGATAAACCCAACAGTGGCTGTATTAAACAGTTTCTGCTCATTCTGATACTCCCAGAATGCCATCTTTATTTTTTCTTCAGTGAATGAATGTATTTAGTGTCGAATGATATAAGCTAAATGATAGATTAGTGCTTTCTGATATCAGATTAGGATCTTCTAAGGAAAAGGTATTCAGAGGTTTTACCTGGCGATCTCCTCGCTGTGGGCAGTCCAGTCTCTCATGTAGTCGTCCTGCTCTCTGCTGGACTGGTGCCTCAGCATGGATACGCCCCCTGGGCTGGGTGTAGCAGGAGCTGACCCGCCCAGCTGGGTGACGCGAGGAGCGGCTGGTTTTGGCCGCGTGTGTTTTGTTGGGTGACGGTTCGAGCCAAATTCATCCTCTGAAGTAGATGCGTACTCCACAGGCACACGGTGCCACCGTGTAGCAGCTGGAAGGGTGATGTTAAAGAGACTTAACAACACTTGAATATACATGCTGCCTATGTGATCTATGCACTTCCTACCTGCAACAGTGCCACGATCAAAGGATTTCCTAGCCAACTTATCCGGTAGTTTGGAAGCACTATTGGCTCTGGCTCTGGGCACAGCCACTGTAGATGACGGCAGATCCGGATGCAGGGTACCGCTCTGACCTGGTCTTGAGGAAAGTCTCCTGATCTTCCCTGATGTGGTCTCAGAGTCACTCTGTGCTGAAGGAGAGCTGACTCTTGGCCTCCTAGGCTGAGCTAGCACCTCTATCCGCGACAGAGTCCTCTGTCCAGCTGAGGGTCTGGAGGCAGAGCTTGCAGTGGAAGCCTCAGATGCCACAGACACTCGATCCATATCAGCTAGGTCTGTGTCAGAAGTCTCTCCCAGTCGAGCGCGGCGAAGCAAAGAGGCGCGAGTCGGCCTGGGCTGAGACATCGAGGCTGGTGTGAATGAAGAAACTGTAGGAGCCGCTTTCTTGCTCTTTCCTTCTTTGGTTCTACTACTACTAGCTTCTGATCTCAATTTAACAGTTTTGCACGAACTATGAACCTGGCCAGCTTGTGTGTCTTGTGAAAGAGATGAATTCAGGTCATCGTCTGTCAGTTCAAGCGAGGCCCAAGCACAGGAATTTAGCCGGTTTTGGACGCGTGGATGAGACTTGACTTTTGTGCTGCTGGTGATCTTGGATGTGACGCGTGCTGGAGCACTGACTGAACAGTTCTTCTGGGCCACCCTGCTTCTCCTCTCTCCTCCTGCTTGACTAACAGTGCTGGTGGTATCTATATCAGACTCTGGGGAGACTGAACCCTCCAGTGAGAAGCTGGACGGGTCTGCTACATCTGACAGTGTGGTTTCCAGAACTGACACAGATTCAGAGTCCTTTAACAAAGTGGCAGCATTAGTGCCTACATGGATGCTGGCCGTTTCTGTGTGATTGGTTCTACTCGATCCGTCAATGCATGGAATAAGCTCCATGGGCACATTGGCACTGGGTCTCTCCACTGTGAAGCTCTCCTGCCTCAGCAGAGCCTTTCCTGAAGTCACCTTTTCTTCTCCTTTGCCCTTTGTCTCTCTATTTTGACCTTTTTCTACACTTTCTGGACTGACATGGGGTATCAGTTCAACAGCCTTTTTCCTGGCAGCCTGCTTACTAACCCTTGTCCTGTCAGGGCTTACCTCTGCAGCTCTAGCTCTGGACAGTTCATGGTGTTGGTCTGTCTTGTCCTGGAACTCTTGATATTGTTTCTCAGATGAAGATGCTGTTTGTCTTTGCTGTCCCTCAGTGACTACTTTATCCACCTCAAAGTTTTCGGAGGACTCCTGAGGGATGACTTGTTTATGCTGTGACTGATATGAAGGGGGGTATACAGAGCTTCTGGTAACCTTTGTCTCGCTGTTATGACCTGAGGAACCATGAAACAAAAGGTCACTTTTCTTTGTCCAATAACAGTGGCTATATAACAGTTACACAGACTTAGAGGTGTGTACCTTTTTCAGCAGTACCAGTCATAGTACATTCAGCCCCAGAGCCCTCAGGCTCTGTCCGTTTGTGACTTGCAGCTAGGCTTGTCCACTGAGAGACCCAGCGTGGGCCTCCTACAACAACTAGGTCATCGGCCAACAGCTAGAGTGGAATGGTCACCATATAAAATTCAGCCAAAACATATATTTGCTCTTGTTTCTAAAATGCAAAAATGCTAATGATAATAATGCTACCATGTTAAAACATAACATAAATAATATCTGAAGTTTGTGTAAATGATAAAAAAAATTGTTACACCAGCACGCCCAATGTCTCTGGACTCTGTGGCTGCTGATTTGAGACAGACGCCCTCTCTGTGCTTCTGGTGCTGTGGATACTGCAGCCTTGTCAGGGTTTGGTTATCATCCACCCTAAACATCTATAAAACAATACAAATAGATTTTACGCATGAAATAACATTTAAACACACATTTATTAAAAGGCTTTTAAGCGTACTTGACAAACCTGCAAAACATAAAACTTCAAAAGTCAGTCTACTAATGGGGCCTGAAGAGGATTATGTCTCTCACATGAGCAAATGAACACCTTTAGGGTATTTCTGTTAGACTCTGATTCTGCTCGTCTGCAGGGGAGCCGGGGATATGTGTGAGCCACAGGGGATAGCTTGAGAGAGGAGAAATGCAGGGACAATGTATCAAATAAATTCAACCCCAGAAGAATTTGTTTGGGGTCTGTGCATCTCGGCCGCACCTCGGGCCGACGGCCATGCACCGGGACCCCAGGTCACTACCTTCCCAGGTATGCAGTATGCAAATGTCCTTGACTGGTTTGAGTGCTTATGACACCCCCATGTTCTTCCTCCATTCAAGGCTATTGCAGTTTAAAGCTCCAGCAGAGACTGTTATAATTTAATTGAATTCATTAACAAGATCTGTTCCTACAACAGATGGATGAATATGACTTTATTGTCATTGTACTGAAGCTGGATGCTACACATGTAATGAAAGTTTGGCCGGCATCATGTATCCCTATTCCTCATTTTAATTACCATTAAAGTATTTGTAACTGGTTTGTGGCTCAGTGGGTAGGATACTTGCCTCTGGACCAAGAGGTAATGGGTTCAAATCCTACCTTCAGCACACCACCACTGGGTTCCTGAGCAAAACCCTAAACCCAAGTTGCTCCAGGGAGATGTTGGAATGGAAGGTGCTTTGGATAAAGCATCTGATAAATGCTGTGAATGTTCTCTGTGAGCTTCTGTAAAGTATTCTTGTCCGTTCACACCACCATCCTTAGCAGCATAGCACTGACAACTCTATTTGGATGCTATTGAAAAATTAGCATTGTCATTGTACTGATTTGTGAATAAGCAAGGGATCCTTTTAAAACTTTCTACAGCAAAATTTTATTCCACAGTTGTTAGGAACATTTATTGTGCTTTGGGCAGCTGTTTTTTTATTCGGAATTAAAATAAAGCAGTTTATTCTATTTTTCAGTTTGCTAGAGTACCACAGCTGCACCATGCAGCCAAAGAAAACTGTAGTTAATATGTTCGCATCCGTTTTTAAGTGCAAATGTTTGTAAACACATGAGACAAGTGCAAAAGGCTAAAACTGTAATATGTGTAAAATATCTACTCTCTACATTTACAGCATTTATCAGACGCTTTTATCCAAAGCGACTTTCATTCCCTACCTACAGGGGGCAGTCTCTCCCTGGAGCAACTTG
>JBBPDE010199442.1:0-16448 GCA_037974605.1 Nannopetersius ansorgii
CCTTTCTGCTGTCCGTACAGTCCGCTGCAGTCTGTTCCTGTCCTGTTTAGTGGCTGCTCCATACCAGACTGTGATGGGGGAGCACAGGACAGACTGAATGACTGCAGTGTAGAACTGGATCAGCAGCTCCTGCAGAAGACTGTACTTCCTCAGTTGCCTCAGGAAGTACATATATATATGTACCAGGCCGTAGTCCTGGTTCACCTCGCCAGGTAAAGACAGACATATCTATGGGTAAGGAGGAACACTATCAAACTGTGCTGGAGACCGCCCCACCAGGACCGGAGTTCCACACCCCTGATCTAACCAATGATAGTTGAGTCGCTTTGGATAAGGGCGTTTGCCAAATGTCTCTTTACAACCGTAAATACACACCGTATGAACCTTTCGGCACGCCGTAAACATCGTCACGTGACAAAAACATTCTCGCTAAGTAGTTTATGAGCTGTTTTAGTGAACGTAATCCACACAAGACACTTAAAAAACAGAAGGTAAAATTAAGCTTTTTATTAGTATTATTTTATTGCATTTCCCCTAACTCAAATAACGGTAAGCTAAAAAATAGTATGATTTCAGTACGCTTGCTGGCTAACGGCTAATGCCCACTCTGTGTGTCTGTCACCATGGAAACGCCATGCCTGCGCTAACGTTAGCTTGCTAACTCGAGACGAGGACACAAGGTTGAAAAATTGTAAGTAACAACAATACTTATTGGTGTATGAAGCAGGGTTTTAAGTTTGTGGTCACTTTCATTATTATTTCACACGTTTCAGTGGTTTAGTGTTTAAGCAGCTAGATTGTTAAACCAGCAAACTTCCCCATTAGCATTAGCTCCTTGATACACAGTGCTTATGATTCATTATAAGAAAAGATAATAAAAAACTTTCTGCATCCAGAAGAAAACATGTGTATTTAGCATGCCCGGTGCAACAAAAAAGAACAAAAGTTTATAAGACATAAAAATACTAATGCATACAATAAACACTAATGCAACACAATGACAAAAACAATAGTGTAACAGATAGCAGTGTAATAGTGGCATTACAATGTGGAAAGATGTAGCCTCATGAATTATCAGGATTGTTTAAAATTACCCTGCTAGATGAACTTGTCAATAGTTGTGAACTAGCTATTTGAGTCAACTGGTTTGTATTTGGAAAATCTTTTTTGTTTTTGAGTTAATTTACTTCGAGCTGCATGGTCTAAAGTTGATAACCTACCACAACAGTTGATTTCTCTTTCAGCAGGCTAATATGAAACGAATAAGAGATTCAAGTAGAAACTCGTACACGGAGAAACAAAGAGGCTTCGGGAGAAGGTTAAGGGGAGGTTCTCCACCGTTTGATGACCGAAGCAGATGTTTGACCTCATCTTACCTGAAGTCGGCTAGTCACTTGGACTTGACTGGAAAGAGCAAAGATGCACTCAGTGATGATGGTAAATCCAATTCTGAGAGCATGTCTGTGAATAACCTGTAATCTTAAAAGTTCAGGGACATCCTGGTTTATCTATCAAGCTACACTATATGGACAAAAGTATTGGGACACACCTGTTTTTCAGGGTTTGTGCTCGGCCCCTTTCTGGACAGCTATGCTGTCAACTTTGTGGACACAGTTTGGGAAATAACCTTTTCTATTTCAGCATGACCGTGCCTTCCAGTGCACAAATCAAGGTCCATAAAGACACTGTTGAATGAGTTTGGTGTGGAAGAATTTGACTGGCCCACACAGAGCCCTGGCCTCAACCCCATCCAACACTTTTGGGTTGCGGAAAAAATTTTGCGGAAAACCTTCCAAGAAGATTGGAAGATTTTATAGCTGCAAAGTCTATGTATTTAAATGCAAGTGTTATAATTGTTAGGCATCAAAAACATTTGTCCATATAGTGTTCTATCTATCTGTCAATCTCTATAACTCTCATTACTCACATTGCATTTTGTAGATAAAAGAACACGCATAGGAACAAAATACATTACAGAAGATCTGATTAAGAAGTTGAGTAAACAAGATAACATAGCCCTTGTGCAATCCTTGAACTTGTCCAGTTGTCATGGAGATAAGTACTTCAGGGTAAGAGTTTTTGATATTTGTACATATAATTATAAGACCGTGATAGTAATTGTTCAGTACGTTTGTTTTGTTGATTTTTTTGTTCTTTTTTTTGTCTTAGTACATTGAAAACTTGGACAGATGTGAACGTCTCCAGGTTCTTAACCTCAGTTACAACAACATTGAAAAAATTGAGAAACTTGATAAGCTTCATAAATTGCGAGAGCTGCATCTTTCCAATAACAGAATACAGTAAGTGGTTAAAACTTGCATTTTTATCCAGAAAAGCTTGACAAGAGAAATGTAAATAGTTACTGCAAGGTAGTGAAATTAAATGTCTGTTTTCTACCCTGCAGAAAATTTGAAGGCCTAGAGCACATGACATGCCTTCAGATTCTGAATCTGGCCAACAACAGCATTGAACAAGTGCCTTTCTGGTTAACAAAAAAGCTCAGATCTCTTCAGACGCTAAACCTACAGAACAACAAGATATTTTCGGTTAGTCTGTTTTTAAATGTCCATTTTTTATACATTTTTGTTTTTGTTTGACACATTTTGTCTTGTGAATGCTATGACTAAGAACTTACTTTGTCCTGTGTTAGACAAAGACTCTGTTGTGTTGAGAAGGCTGAAATGTATCGCTCACTTTTTCCCTCAACTTTTCTTATCACTTAGCTTCATGAGCTGTCCAAACTGAAGCTTCTGAAAAACCTCACTGAGTTGGTGCTGGCAGACAATCCTGTATCTGACCTTGCCCACTACCGTCTCTTCCTAGTCTTCCACCTGAGATCGCTTGACATATTGGATGGGGAGAAAATCAGCACAAATGAAAGGGAGCAAGCCCATCAGCGTTTTCACACTGGTACAGGATCACAGCCTTAAAATGTACCCTCCAGAGTGCATTCCTGTTTAACTTAGCTTAGCTACTCCGTTCTGCTTTATAGAGGAGCTAGAACGTCTGGAGAAAGAGCTGGAAGAGAGAGGGGCAGAGATAGAACACCTTCAGAGGGAGAAGTCTGCAGCACTGGATGAGCTGGAGCAACAGGAGAAGCTCCAGCAAAGCCTGTGGCTGCAAAGTGAAGAACAACTGCAACATCAAGAAGAGCTTGAAAGAGAGCTAGACACCAAGTCTGATCTGGTGGGAAACAAAACTCACTTCAGAATTTTTGATACAATAAATATTTGTCTAAAAAAATATTGCTCTCACTTACTACTAGAAAATGCACAGGAAACCTCTTGACAACATAGAAGCTATTGGCAGCTGTTGAAATAATTGCCCATTGGCTTCTATTACATGTGTGTTTGATTACAAGTATGTTTCAGAAAATAGCAGTCCTTTCACTCACTTCTAACCTCTGCTTGCTTGCTTCTTTCCTTCTCCTTATTTTCTTTCTCTCTTTGAACCTGTAGCCACTTCCTTTTACAGTTCTGTCAGATACTGTAAAGTTAGTGTTAAATAGTTTATAGATATTATCTTGGTTAGCTCTCAATTAAGCAGCTAATGATGCACACTTGAAGCTTGATCTCTGTTTCTGGATTTCTGTGTGTATCTTTGCACACAATATGTACAGACATTAGTGTTTTATAAACTTGCTGCCTTGTCTATGCATGTCTCTTCTGTGTGCATGACTTCTTTTTTTCACTCTGCTCTTTCATGCTGCTTTATTCTTAGCCTCCTTTACCTGCTCTGCTTCTGGATTCTTTCTGCAAGGTATTCAGTTTTGTTCAGTCAGTTATTATTAGATCATATGGATCAGTGCACAATCTACATGTCTTTCTCCTGTGCTTCCAGGTGCTTACTTAAAGGGTGATGTTGATGGTATGGCTTTGCCATAATCATAAGCATGCTTCAGTATTTCCTGCATGCATAAGTCAAGATGTGGAAAATGTTAATACACATCACATAAATGACTGCAGTTTTTTTGCTTGCGTCTTGTACTGAATTACCTTTTAGGTAACTTGTTTGCCGTGAAGTGAATTTCTTGAAGGGTATAGGTTGGTACATTGGCTCTAAACCATTCTTGGTTCATTCTGCAGCTGAAGCAGAAGACCGCAGAGCTGACCCGGGCCTGCCAGAAACAGTATGAGTTGGAGCAAGAGCTGGCCTTTCATAAGATAGATGCTAAATTTGAGCCACTTCCATTTTATCCAAGTCATGTAAGCTGAATCAGAACCTTTATCAATGCTTTCAGTGTCATTGTTTAGGTATATTTGTGTGTTTGTATATTAACTGGGTACATTATAAAAAAGTAAAATGATTAAGAATTCTGTCTTATCAAATAGTTACCCTTTTTGTGCTGGAGGCGCTGTGCATTTAAAGTGTATATGATATTTGTTTTTTATGTGGTTTAGGAACTGGGGGACGACTCACTGCCAAGTGAGAGTCCCTACATTGGAAAGGCTCGTCACAAAAGGAGTACGCTCAGACCAGACTGTGTAGATAGAGGGGACATACATTTGAATGCAGGAGATTTTCCCCAGGCAAACAGCCCAGCGGAGGAAGCGTCCTGGCATGCTTTGGCAAAAGGTACTCAGTTCAAGGCCATGCTCTGTTCACTTTGTTACTTGACCTCAGTATGCAGGATTTTTACTCAACAAGGGCCTAAGAAAGTAAGGAAATTAACTTGAATTGAGCAACATACAGCACTGCAAAGTTCTTAGTCACCCATGCAAATTGTTTAAAGCCATAGTTGTCATTATGTGATAATGTCTTTCTGCATGCAAATTTAATTGATGCATGCAAACCTACAAGAATGCTGTAAAAATATTAATATTTGTTTTAATTTATAAAAACGTAGTTGATGCTTTGTGTGCTGGTAAATATTAATGAAATCTAAACATTTATCCAGTCCAATTAGTCTTTTTCTACGTGTAAAGCAATAATCTACCACTACTGATATGATTATGCTATCTTCATGGATCCTGCCTTTTGTGTTGCTACATATCAAGCATTTAATCCAGTATTTGTGTCTATGAACTATTAGTGTCACTGTTGCCAGGACTGTAGTAATATACTATGTAAAGGTCCTTTTGGTGTAATTTTAAGAGAAGAAAATGTGGGGAAAAAACCCTCAAAAAATCAATGTCAGACATAATTAACCAGACATAACTGTTGATCAGTATTATATGGTGTATTTGTAGCGGAAGAGCGGCTACAGCAGTTGCATAAGGAAATAGAATCTGCAGAGCAACAGATCCTGAGAGCCAACGAGGAGCTACACCAACTAGAAGAGGCAGCATCTCAGAAAAAAGTTAGATTTCTTTTTGTTACTCATAAGTCCTTTTCTCTTGTGGCCTTTGATGTCTTTGTTTTTTCCTCTTTGTTTGAGAGACTAATTGTAGTAGCTTCACACATTCCTGTATTAAAATATCTTAAACCTTATTTTTCAGTTATTAATCTGAAGGTTTAGCAATTACTTTGTAAGATATATAATTATTAGGTTTTAGGGATTAATAACAAATTCCCTTACAGATTACTTTTTATCCAAGGCTTTGGGTATGTTTTAAAGACTTTTCTGCATGTCTGTTTCACTATCTAAATTAAAATGTGCCTAAATGTAGCTTGTGCTTTTGACACATGTTACATTTGTGGGAGTTTAGTTTTAATTTATTGGCAGTGGTGTAAGTAAAAGCCCCATTACTTGTGGTATTCTTGCAGATTTCAGAGGCAGAGAAGGAACATCTGAGGCAGCAGCTGCAGGGAAAGATACAGAGGTTGGGAGACCTACGACAGGAGGCTGAGGTACTCGAGAAACAACTGGACAAGCACAGCACTGAGCTAAGCCATACTCAGGGGGAGCTGGAGCAACTCCAGAGTTTACTGCAAACCCTGGATGCAGGAGACCCCAGACATGTTAGTAATTCTTCTACCTCCACACGTTCCATGATATTACATTTCTTTTTTCTCATACCATGTTTGTGCTTAAAGCACCAAGTTTGGCAATAACAGTGACAAGATAAGCATTCATAAATACAGCATCCTTTCATTTGATTTCCATCATCTGTTTTTTGACTGCTTTTGTCTTGACATTATTCTTTTTTGATGATTCTGACAAAGAGTAGCTCTCCCAGACCGAACAGCCCTGAGAATTTTTTTAAACCTCATTGCACATTGTATTTGTTTACCTGGCAACTCCAGTAAGTAATTTCCTGCTGTCGGCGTTTCTTATTTGCTGAACACAGTGATCTGGAAACAAAGGGTCATATGTGTCCTTAAATAACAGCTATACTTACAGCTAAGTTTGACAAATGAATCTAACCATAATGTTTCCCTGGTTTCATACTGACAACAGTCCTGCTGCATGGAAAACAACGTGATTAGCATCCCAATGGAACACATGGTTAGTGAGGTGTCTAATAAGGGTCTTGTAAGCAACAAGGTCCAGGGGCATGTCTCTTTAAGAAAAAGAGAAGGCTTTCTCTGGGGAATCTGGGTGGAGTCTAAAAAAGTTGTTCACTCCCTCTTAGCAGGGCATTGTCAAAGCCCAGTCTCAGGCAGTGATTGGCTGGATAGAGAGTTTCCTGTGTTGTTTCAAAGCGGGTGGTAGAGAGTTGGGGGGGGTGCACAGAAGATCAGTGTGAATGCATTGAGGGGCTGGCGGTTGGGGGGGTGGTGGTGAAGTCCCAAGAAGAGGGGAAAGCCTGTGCTCTGGCTAGAGCCTGCAGGCGAAAGCTTCATGGCTAAAAGTTTACAGGGGGAAGGATAGGAACTGAGAGAGGCAGGAAATGCTGCAGCTCAGCACAAAGCCTCCCTGTAACCTCTCATGGGGCAGTAACAGTGGAGAATGGGATTTGTGGTGATGTGAACAAAAACGGCGCCTCTGTTTTAGTAAGTACCCCACTGGAGCAAGGGAGGGGCGCATGGTCTGCCCCTCACATTCTTTTCTCATGATTTACACATCTGTATTTCATACATCTGTGTTCTTGTGCTTGTTGTTTGCATCAACTTGCATTTTTTTATAATGTATGTTTTAATAACATGTTTGGTGACTGCATGACTCAACTTTTTGTTGAAACTTTTTGACAGGTTTGGTCTGGTGGCTTATTTAAGATCTGATTCTACATTTCTAGTTTTGGGATTAATTGGACTTCTAATAGAATGACAAGCATTTTTGTTGATATCAATAGACAGCATAAAAGTGAATGTGTGTTTGTTATCTATGTTTTATAAATAGGCCACCCCAGGGGTACAGCGTCATGGGATCAGCATGAAAAGATAACACAAAAGTGTTTCTTCATTTGTATAATATCCAGCACAGAACAAAATAATAATATGGTTGTTTATGCTGTGGGTGTGTGACTGTGTGGAAGTAAGGAATGGGGAAGTTAATGGGAGGACTATAATCTCAGAACAAACAGGACACTGTAGAACTGTGCATTAAATTACTGATTGTACATAGCTGGCGGTCTTTAGATATACACTGATCAGTCATAACATTACAATAACTGACAGATGACGTGGAAACCATTGGTGATTTCATTACAATAGCAGCTGTCAAGAGGTGGCATACATTAGACATCAAGTAACACAGTAAAGTGCTGCTAACATGTACCAGGCACCACAGCTCACCTTCAGTGGTTTTGGTGGTATGATTGAAACATAAACAAAATTAGGCAGGTGGTTTTATATGCATTATACTTTTTTTGTACTCATCATTTAACTATTCCTTACCCAGTGACTATCATGGTCATACTTTTATCACTTAAAATATTTTAAATTAAACATTTCATTGAACTGCATCATTTAGTATAATGATTTACTCCAGAAACAACGTGTTACCTTAGAAAATCAGCTCCATAAGAATGGATGGGAAAAACCCATCCCAAGGGTGTCTTCTTTTTTCAAACTCCCCTTACTTTCTTGCAGACTCATGTGAAGGCACAGTTAGCCAGTAAGAGTCAGCTGCTGGCCATCATGAGCAGGAAGCATCGTGAGCTTGAGGATCGACTGGATGATATGCTCACACGCATCACCAAGGAGACACAGGAAATCAAGGATTTGGAACAACAGCTGACAGAAGGTAAGATGCTGGAGAAACACTAGTGTAAATAAGTCTTTTAATATGTTTTGCACATAGATCATTGTAAATAAATTTTGGAAAGATGGAATGGAAGTCCTTCAGATTCGCATCATGGCAAATAATTTTTTTGATTATCGATCATTTACTCCACACCAGGTCAGATATCAGCTAATGAAGCCTTGAAGCAGGATCTACAGGGCATAATCTCTGGACTGCAGGAGTACTTGTATGGGGTGAAGAACGAGGCTCGGCGAGCCCAGTCTGACTGCCTGCGTCTGCAGAGGGAGCGTGATGCCCTACAGTGTCTCCTACAAGACAAAGAACAGCAGCTCAGCCAACTGCGGCATGAAGCAGTGCAGATCAGTGAAAGCACAAAAGAGGTGACAGTGGAACATCTTCATATACACTGACAAACCTTTTTAAATACACTTAACTGTGCGGCCTAAGATGAAGTATCATTGATAGCTTTACATATGAAAACCAGAATATCAATTAGATGTGTCTAATACAGTGATGGTAAGTGAACACAAGCTGTGTTCAAAAATGCACTCGTTCACTCATTTACTTGTGTTTGCTATATAGTGGGGTTAACTAGTGAACAAGGGGAGGTGACGTTTTGTTAATTTCGGACACTTGGGATGTTAAGTAACTCTAACTTTTGCGTTGAGCCTTACCCTGATTTAAAATATGGGCTCAATGGTTAGTTCTGACAACAATGTTTTGCAATTACCTTGGCATAACATTGATGGTAACCTTAAAATGACTTGAGGGGAAAATTTTGCAAACATTAGCTCATATCCTGAAGTTAATGATACTCGAACGTCAATGTAGCTCCACATAAAGGTAAATTTGCCATGCTAAGCCTGATATCATCAAAAAGATATGTGACAAAAGAATTCACACCGTTGGTTCCACGGGACTTAATTCATTACTGTAATGTTATGATAATTTGGAACAACATAACATTGCTCATATTCTCCATTGCTGCTTCCTCCTCTTCTTGACTTTATTTCGCAGGATAACAGTAAAAGAAACCCGCAGTGCACGATGGTGTATGTGTGTTCATGTAGTGTACAGTGTCTGGGCAGTAGATTTTGTTGTGTGGCGCGGTGATTTTCTAGTGGGTGAAATCGACAGTTGGAATTTTGAACACTACAAAATGGTTGATTCATTACATAGTGCCCTACATAGTGAACGAGTGCACTTTTCAAACACAGCCACAGTGTGGAAAAACATTCTGCAATCTTTTCTGCTACTAACACGTCAGTGTCACTGCTGGGCTGTGAATGAACTACCATCAGAATTGGTTCTCTTTGCTGGATTTGCGTGATTCTGTCATTTTAACTATGAAATGCTGGGTGAGTGGAGATAAAATAGACAATGAGCATACATACAAGACAGGCCTACTTAGTGAAGTGACACATCTGTATACATTTGTTAGTTTTGCATCGAATTTGTTAGTTTTGCACCCAGTAAATTCTATTGTTGTTCAAGAAGAAGATACTAAAGATACCAGTTCTACAACGTAACTGCACCACTTTAAATTATAATTTTAGTTACAATTTATAATAAACTTACTAAAGATTAAATTCATTTGTACAGGAGTTGTTGCAGCACCAGGAGGAGCTGGAGGCTCTGAAGAGAGAAAACATGGAGCTGAGACAAGCTCAGGCCGAGATCAGTGCATATGAAGCCGAACTGGAGACTCAGCTACATGGAAGAGAAACTGAGGCTGACCAGCTAAAGGAGGAGTTGGGACGTCTGCATCGTCTCAGTCAGGTACATCCCATAAAGATATTATGACGTTTCTGTGGTTTGTATCCATTTATCCATTGTTCTGGCATCAGCACCATGAAATCCAGTTATGCATGACTGCTGTTGCATAACAATGGAATGGATGATGTTATATGTATGCGCAAGAAAAAACATTCCAAACACATACATTTTAACGCTCAGAACTTACAAATATAATTATACTCATCAGCTGTGTTATTACTTGTAGATGGAGCACTCTGCTCTGCAGGCCGAGCTGCAAAAGGAGAGGCAGGCTAAAGAGAATGCGCTGGCCCAGCTGCAGCTGGCTGGTGAGACAGAGCTGGAGAACAGCAAGCTCCTGCAGCAGCTCACCACACTCCAGGTGTGTTCTCATAGACAGATGTAACAGTGCACTCTTATCTGTTTACTGTTGCCATGATCGTCTGAGTGCATAGCCTCTGCTCAGAGCATAGATTGTTTACTTTTCCACCTGATACATCAGTGTTTGCTTGCAGAGCGAGAAAGACAGTTTGATGAAGAAGGTCAATGTACTGCAGAATGATTTGCAGCAGGTTAGAAAGGAGCTGCTGTGTCCAAAACAAGTGGCCAAATGTTTGGAGGAGCTGAGGATAAGCATAACCAAAGAGCCAGGAGAATTAAGGTATTGCTACATTGGTGTAAGGAGAACTACAATAATGAACACATTTGACTGCATTATTGTTTTGTTTTCACAGTTTTATTTTATTATTTTGGTGAGATTCAGAAAATGCAATGGAACAAACAAATGGGATTATGTGAAACAATGATATTATATTTAATTGGTTATGGTGTTGAATCCACCTTTTTATAACCTACAAACAATTTCAGTAACATGTGATCATATTGCCCCTATGCGTAAGTTGTCCAGCTAAAAGGTAATATTAAAATTGTTGCCTGTACAAGCAGCAGAATAAGTGGGGACCAGGGTCTGCTGGGTGAGAGCTTGGCTGAATTACGGGAGGAGCTGCATCGCACTATCTCTGCAGCTTTTAGAGACCGAGATGAGGCCCAGCGTGGTCAGGACAGGCTTGCACATGAAGTGGCCTCACTCAGAAACAGGCTCAGGGACTACCAGCAGAAATACAAGACTGTGTGTGAAGAGGCCGACCAGGCAAGAGTAAGTACACTGTAACAATGTTTTATAGGGATTGCTAAAATTTCTGTATCTGTGAATCTGTTCTCTAATCCCTTCCAGTCCTGGGGAGCCATTGTTCTTTACACTTAAGTGCTCTCCCCATCTAACATACATCATTAGCAAGTCCGCTTCAGCTTAATCGGAACTTCATCTAACTGGATCCAGCTGTTTGCGTGCAGGAATCTACTGTTCACTGGTCTACTGTTTCTTCTTTGAAGTTAAATCAAGCATGATGGGCAAACAAATATTGCAAATGTTTTGTATAGGCTTGTTAAATTCCATTACCACTTTCTGTTCCCCAAACAGGCAGCAGAGAGGCGTGGGGAGGAGGCTGAGATCCGCCAGCTGAGGGAGGTGCTTCAGGAGGCACAGAGACAACAGTACCTTGTGTTACAGCGCATGCAGGAGGCCGAGAATGACAGAGACCGCCTTCTCACGGAGCTGGAGGAGCAAGACAAGCGGGTGTGTGTAAAAACAAAATGAACTTTTTTAAGAAGAAGAAAAATATGTTGACATGTGATTTACCTGTACAAATGAACTAATACTTGGTTTTATATGTGGCTGTGTGTGTAGATGAAGGCTGAAGACACTCACGCCCATGAGCATCTGCAATCTCTGGATCTGGAGTTACAGGATCTCAGAAGATCCTTCACTACTGCAGATGAAATGGCTGCCCAGCAACTAAATGCTGCCAAGGACCAGCTCCGATCACTCTACAGTACTGTGCAGAAAATCAACCAGGAGCGAGCAGAGGTAGAGAAAACAAATATGAAAAAAATCTTTTTACATTTGTGATTTATATTTGGATTTCATTCGCTTTGTGTCTATCATGCTGAGAAAGTTGTGTCTGTTTTTGTGTGTATAGGATGCAGAGGAACTTAAAGCATCAAGGAAAAAGTTTGTTGAAGCCATGCACAATCTGAATAAGGCAGAGGCTGAAATACAGGTTCTGCAGAACATGCTTCAAGACAGGGTAACAATCCTTTTACAGTTAATGCAAGACATGAACACTCCAGTGTTACTTATTTGATTGATGTAATACTATATTCTTTTGGATTTGATCAACAACAGGATAAACTGTACCATAATCTATATTTTGTGTTGTAGGCTCATGTAATGCATATGGATGGCTCTAGGGTCCCACACTCCAGCATTCACCAACATGAGTTAGCCAAACTGAAGCAAGCTTTGAAAAGACAACAAGCTCAGACAAAAAGGCTCAGAGATCAGTTGACTCAAGCCAAAGAAAGTAATTGTCATAACAAACAGAATATAAATATCTAATTGTTCATCAAAGAAAATTGTTCCAAAACTGTCTCTTTCTTGTCTGTGTAGATAATAGTGTAAGCATGGAGGAGCTGCTTGAGGAGATAGAAGCACTTAAAGATACTCTGCTACAGCAGAACAACTACTTATCTAGTTTTGCGAATCCTCCTCGAAATGGAAGATACTGGCACTATCTACCACCACACCAAAATGTAAGCTATCATATGCAGCTTAAAGTTGAGCAGGACTGACCACCCTTGTATTGGATTTGTGTGAATGTTTTAATAAACTTCTCTGTGTTTGTTTGTGCAGCCGCCTAGTCTGGGCTCTCAGGGCACTCATGATTCTGGGTTGGGCTCTCAGCGCCTCCCATCTCCTGATAGAGGCAGACAATCCAGGGGCAAACAGCGCAAAGATACAAGACCTCCTTCTAACACAGGATACTGGGTCTACTCCCCCCATCCACATGACACACACTCCCATGGAGGAAGAGGTGACATAATGCAAACTTAGTCATGGATTTTACCTTGAATGGTTCCATGCTAGATTGTACACTATGTTTGTAATGGAATTCTTCCCTTCATACCTAAATTGGGCAGTAGAGCAAGAAACTGTAGTGTATTATAGTAGAGAGCCATTTGAGCTTAATCATAATTTTAATTGGTCTTTCTCTTAACTTTAATTTAAGTCAAACTGCACTTTGTACAGTGTCTGTATATGATCATCATCACTCAGATGAGCAAATCTGCTTTGCATTAATACATTTTCTTTGTTGTAAATCTCTAAACTCTGTAGATCCTGTTTATGGGGCCAGTGATGGCGAGAGTGAAGAAGATGTTGGAACTCGTTTTACTCCTCCACCAGGCGCAATCATCTACACTATGCCCCCTAATGGTGCTCATCTCCCTCCAGGCACAGTCATCTACGCTCCCCCTCTGCCAGGTCTGTCTGTTGTTCCAGGTGCAATATTCTATGGTCCTCCTCCTGACGGTGTCAAACTAGTGTATGGACCTCCTCCCAGCGGACTGCACATCCCTGTGATTCCTAATGGGACTCTTCACTGCAATGTGCCTGGCCATCAGGATATGGTGAGCCACAATATATTGAGAATGCAGATTAGTATTAAACAGTTATACTGATGAAGTCCTGCATTATTATCATGTATTATTTAACCTTTTTCAATGTACCATTTGTCATTGTTCCACACTATGTTTCACTTAGTTGTGTGTCCTGTTACTTTACTACGTTTCACTTCAATGTCATGAAATGGTGATGGTATTTTTTTTTCTCCAGGAGCACTCTCTAAGAGAGGCAGAGCATTCTTTAAGAGAGCTACGATCAGACAGAGCTGTTAGTGAGCAGGAGCTGCTCAGACTGGAGGAACAGAGATCAGATCTACAGTTGGAGCTTAAAGAGTTACGGCGCACTTTGAGCCGATTGCAGCGACACAGGTTAGTGAATCCACCTGCTCTCAGCCTAGTCTCAACCTGCTCAACAGGCAAACACCTGCTGACATCTGTGCAAATCTCAATCTGCACCTGCTATTTGGTTTGTTGTCACCTCAGTGGGTAGATACTACCCTTATAACCAAACTGTTTCCTGACATCTGTGTGAGTGAATTTTGCACAGTTATCTGGCTTTGTTTCTCACTCCATAACTCTATATAGCATAAGAATTTAAACAATTTTATATATGGGTAATCTTTAATGCGGTATGGACTCTTTCTGGCTGCAGGAGGCTTTTGGAGAGTTCATTAAGCCGTGCTGACGAGGAGCAGTGTGTCATGGAAGAAGTGGAGTGCCTGGAAAAGACTCTAGCGAAACGCAAGACCGAGTTAAGAGAGGCAGAGCGCCTCCTGCTGGAGGCTGAGACTGACTTGAAGAATACTAGAGCCAAGGTCCATAAGAATCTATCTAAAGTCAATATACTTTGCATCCACAAAGTGACATTTAGTTTTTATTTACAGCAATATCATGTACCAGCATTTATATATACTTATATATATTGATGATACCTATACCCTTTACATTGGGTATGGTGTTGATTTGTGTTTGTGTATCTGAATGTGTAGACCAAAGACAGTCTTCAAAGCTGTACGGAAGCCAAAAAGCAGTTACAGGCGACAGAACGTGAGTTGGAAGAGATTGAACGGCAGACTCAGGACAGTGCCAAGCAGCTAGTGCACACCAAACAGCAGCTCCGGTATAACTATGACTACGCCAATGAACTTTTTTTAGTATCATTATTTTATCATAGGTTATTCCACCTCAGCGGAGTACATCTTAACTTTAGAATGTCATATTCATCCCTTTGTCACAGGGATCTCCAGGAAGAAGTGAAAGACCTGCAGAAAAATAAGCAGGATCAGGAGTACACACGACAGCAAGTACAAAAAGTGATTGCCGATCAAGATGCAGAGTTCCAGGAAGTCAAAAGGAAGTTGGAGAGATCCTGCAATAAGTAAGAGTTCCATCTGGTACAATGGGACAACTCCTCAGAAAGTGTTTATTTCCTAACCATGACTTTTCTGCTCAGATTAGATGCACTGCAGGAGGAGCTAAGAGAGAAACAGAGCCTGCAAGGTCAACTTCTGAAGAGCTGCAGAGAAGCAGAGATCCTTTTAAACCAGCGAAAAAAAGAACTGGAACATCTCAACACCCAGGTAGCATTTGATGCTTCTTTATATATTTAACTGTCAAGTGAAACAGTGTCTATGTTTTGACATTGCAAATGGGACGTCATAGTTTGCCTTTTTGGTGATTGCAGTATTTCCCAGAAGTTCTAGTACTGACTAACATTGTGATCTTAACCTGGCCCAGACGTGCCCAAGTACTTACATATAGATGTAGATCAATAGATGAGAGAGTTTCTGGTTGATCACACTTTGATATGAATTCCTCTGACCCAAAATATATATTTTAAATATATTATCTGATCAAAATATATATTTTTTGTAACCCAAAATCCACAAAATATGCATTGCCACTACAATAGAAATTACATAAGCACTATTATCTGTTGTTTATTGCCAGCTCTTTGACTCCTGTGTGTTTGCAGGTACTGCTACAGCAAGAAGAGCTATCTCTGCTGGGCAGGAAGCTGAAACAGTGGCAGGAGGAGGAGACTGTCATGAGGAACAATGTGGAGAAGCAAAGGAAGGACCTGGTAGAGGTGCTGAGGGAGGGAGAGCAGGATGCGCACAACCTGCAGCTACGCATTAAGGTCTGCCCTCACAGGCTTACTATTTGCAATGCATTAAAAGACTAGTTCAATTAAAAATACTTACAGTGTTAATAATACATTAAAAGGAATAGGTACCAAATATCCATGGGGAAGATTTCTGTCAACATTCTTACAATGACCTCAAGCTCTTAACATTCATAGGTTGTTATTATTATTGTTGTTGTTGTTGTTATTGTTATTATTAGTATCATTCTTATTACTCAGAAACTCAATGGTAATGGGCTTATTTGGGTTTAGGCACTGCGTGTAGATGCGCAGGCTCTGGCTGTACAGAAGGGAGAGCTGGACTCTCAACTGTCAGAGAGGAAAAGCAGGTTAGCTCAATATAAAAAGGAGGAACAGCAAGTGCAAGAGACCTTGCAGAACCTGCACTCAATAATCAGCAAGGACAAAGAAGGTAAAGTCACAGTACTATCCACAAAGGGTCAATGTGGATGCAGGTCTTTGTTCCAAACAAGCAGGAGCTCACCTGATCCACTGTTTGAAGACTGAGACCAAGTGGAGTCAGGTGAACTCCTGATTCTTTGAAATGAAAATCTGTAGCCACACCAGCCCTTTGCTTACACATCGTTGAAAACAATTGTGCGTAATATTTTCTCAATGCATAACGAGTTTATCTCTGTTCTATGTATAGAGTTAAATCATGTGTTGGAGATGATCCAGCTAGAGAGTGCTGAGTTGGAGAGAGTGAAGGTTCAACACAACCAGAAGGTGGGACAACTGGAGAAGAGCCAGGAAACTTTGCTTCAAGTGAGAACTGAAAATTATTTTTGAATCCCAGTTTGCAACAACTCTGTTATTTATTGTGCTTTATAGGTTGCCCGTAGTAACACATTTAAAACTGTGTCTTTCAGTTCTTCTCATTTTGCAGTGTGTGTGTGTGTGTGTGTGTGTGTGTGTGTGTGTGTGTGTGTGTGTGTGTGTGTGTGTGTGTGTGTGTGT
>JBBPDE010199467.1:2500-16448 GCA_037974605.1 Nannopetersius ansorgii
GGCAGCGTTGCTTTCCAAGTCAAATGTCCGTGGGAAGAGTCGTTTTTTCAGGATGAGAGCATGTTATATGACACCAGGAGAAAGAGAGCAGGAAGGAGGGGAGATGCACAATTATACAACAATTAAACTATTTGTAGCTTTATATTACTATGAAAATACACAGTGATACTGATATACAGCACTGGGCAAAAGTCTTAGGCACCGAACTGAATATATCTGGACAAACACCATATAAAAACAAAAAATACACAAACAAACATCAACACTATAACAAAAAAAAAACATCATTGACATCCTCACATGGTTAACATATTAAGAAACAATATAGTGGCCACACATTTCTTCATATTTCGCTTAAAAAAATACTTTCTTGTATTTTTTGTAGTGGTGGGCTGTTATCGGCGCATTTAACGTGCTGCATTAACATGAGACTCTTATCGAGCAATAAAAAAAATATCGCCGTTATCTTTTCACAAAGTTGGGAGCTGAATCTATACTACGCAAGCTATGAAGCCGCAGGGTTTGCTTCAGGGAACATTTATTTATTTATTAAGAAGCTTCCCAATGGAAACCTCAACAAGACTAAGGTTGTTTACACCTTGTACAATGCAGAATTAGTTTACTGGAGGAGTTGAGAAACCTGTTCTCAAAGACTTACTTTTAGTCATTATTTGGGTAGCACACATATTCTGAATGCCTTCGGCAGAATTCAAAGGAGTCATTTTAATCTACATAAATTCCAAGATCACAGTGAGATTAATCTAGATTAAAATAAATAATCTATGCGCACCCCTAATTTTTCGTCTTGAACAGTTCTCCAGATTTATTTTATAGGCAATTATCATTAACATAATTATTACTAGTATTTTATTATGTAGGCATCTTTGCATAATGCATCTTAAATGTGCAACACAGCAAATTAGACCTGAGTATCAGGATGAACCTGCACAGCAACAGGAATTCAGTTTATAGGAGTGTATAATCAGTAATACGTTCAATTTCAATTCCGAACATAGAATTTGCTTGATTTGGTTGATAAGCACTGTCCAAGTTTCAGAACATGTCAGTCTACAGTGTTCATTTAGCTGCAAAAATGTTATGAATATTGTCATTAAAACCAATGTATTTACACATATCTGCCCCTAACTGCAGTATAGTCGAGCCAAACTCTCAGTGTTTTAATTAGTGTTCCAGTTCTGGCTTCTTTTTCAAATTATGTCCAATACAGGACACCCAGTGAAAACAATATAATGTAATATATAATAGTAAATATATACAGTAAAACACCAGCATTCCTGGGCGTAATGTTCCAAGAGCGCCCACGAATAGTGAAAAACTGAGTATTTGTGATGTGGTAAACAAAACTATCTAAAATATGCTCCCAAAACACTTTAATTTCATTTTTAACTCACTGTTTCAGGTTAATAAACATATATACCCAAGTCAAAAGTGTTACTCAACATTTACTGAAAACACACTCAAAATCCTTTGCTAACAAATACATTTACATTATTACTATTTGAGTTCCTTTATTAGCCAGAATTGTTTTTATCACCTAAAATAAAACACCTAAAATAATTATAATGATAATGTGGACAAGCGTTAGATATTTAACGAGCTATTAAGTGATGAAAGAGTAAATGAGTGCGTCTTAAGTTAAAGGACGACTCTGTATCACCGCAACCTGTTTAAAGGATGTAACATTGTTACAGATTCTTTCATCTTATAAAAATCAATGGTTTTATTTGACGAAGTGGTAAAACCTGTGATGTGACTGGTAGTGTACGTTGTGTGGGTGTATGAATTAAAGTGAATTAAATCTCTTATTTTATTGCTGATCTGACCAGTCAAAGTGATTTGGCCCAAAAACTGCTCAGAAAACAGATGTTCGTGCTCCATCAGTGCGTCCTTCCTGTGGGCCTTCCTTTGTTGGAATGACTTTTTCCTATATTGTCCTTTAGTGTTTCAAAGTTTGTCTTTCCTCAGCTTCTTTCCTGTACTTTTCCTCTCTCTCTTACTCTGTTGTCGTCTCGTTCAATAACAAGACACACACACACACAGACACACACACACACACCTAACCTAACTGTAACCCTAACCTCTGGAATCAAAAGATCAGCTTTGGTCTGTTTTGTTTTTTCATAATAAACACTGCAGTTTTTTGTTTTGTTTTTTTTTGGGGGGGGGGTTCCATTTATGTTTTCCATCATCCTGGACACATCTAGTCCCCGCAAAGCACCAAATACAGCCACACAAAACACACTTCTGTTATGCTCTCTTGTGATGTTTCCACTCTAATAAGTCTGGGGCCCACAATGGGGCGCATTAATTATCTGGGCTCCGATTACACACTGGAGCTGGGGTCCAACCATGTGACACAATGTTTTCAAAAGACACACTGTCTCTATGTCTCTCTCTCTCTCTCAGATCTCTCTCTCTCTAAGCCTCACATCCTGTTGTGGACTCAGTTAAAGGTCAAAATGTAAATGGCAGCCTTGATTTATTACCATTTTCACAGGATCGACTGTACAGGAGCACAGCCTTGGACTCTGTTCTACAGGATCTTTTTGTTGTAATGAATGTTGTACGTACACTATATGGACAAAAGTATTGGGATACACCTGTGTTTCAGGCTTTGGGCTAGGCCTCTGACTTCCAGTGAAGGGCTCCATATTAAAGTCTATGTAAAGTCTATACAATGGTGAAGCATTCCAATACTTTTATCTATTTAGTGTTGGATGTCCAAGCCTGGGATGGAATCTAGAACAAAGGCCTAAAGGCTTCAGAAATGGTTTTAAAAACAGTAGAAACCAGTTCTGATTACACAGAACAGCCATTTTGGTTCCATAAAGCAGTATTTCCCAGCCCTGGTGCTGGAGAACCACTGCCTTAAACATTGCTTCTAACACAACCACATTAGCACAATTTGTTTCAATCAAACAGCCAATAACCAGCTCTTTCGTTGAGTCAGGTGTGTTGGGAGCTGAAAAAATGCTATAATTTGTAGAGCAGTGGGCCTAAAATTTTTAACCATTATACATATTTTTAACCATTAAATCAGTGCATGAATGGGCCAGGCTGAACTTCCTGTGGTCAGGATAAGGAGGTGTCTTCAAATATGTTGGTTTTGTGACATAAAAAAAAATGCAATTTGAAAACGAGTTTTTTGTAGCTTATTTTCCATACAAGTGAATGTAGCATCTGAAACAATATGTATAGCTTTAATTCCAAAAAAGTGTTGATTTGGGTCCTTTAATATAGTGAAGGGCTTCACAATTGCTGGTGGCCTAGTGGTTAGGGTGTTGCCCCTACAATCAGAAGGTTCCCTTGAGCAATGTACCTTCCCACACTCTGCTCCCTGGGCACCCCTCATTGGTGGCTGCCCCCTGCTTCACTTGGTGAATGGGTTAAATATAAATAAGGAATATCACATTGTTCACACTGTGTGCTGTGGTGTGTTCACATGTGACTATGAGGGGCTGCTTCACTTAATCGTCTGTCTGTCTGTCTGTCTGTAATATAGTCTGTTTAACTATAATCCTTAACCTAATTCTTGTCCTTCTCCAATATGAACCCTAATGCAGTGATTACTGTTGTTGGGGGACGGCTGATGAGTTTAATACTTCATTTCATACTTCATTCATTGTTATTAGGGGGTAAAAATGAATTATACGGAAAATACAATAAAACCACGTTTTTTCCATTAACAATAAGAGAACTATTAAACAGGTTGTTGTTTCTCTCCCACTCTTTCTCTCCTTTCTCTCCTTTTCTTGCTCATGGTCTCCCCCTCCCCCACTCTCTTACTTTCTTTCTTTCACAAGCTCACTCACTCTCTCTTATTTTCACTGTGTGAAGCTCCGTATCCCTGCCCTTACAAAACTGGAGCACAATGAAAGTACATTAACGCATGTTTCGTTTCTTATTTTGTCTTTTAATGGCATCATATTCCAGCATGTTCCAGTCATGTAGGTGAGACGGGGCCCACAGGCCACTGTGTCTGAACAACCAAAGTGTGAGAGAAAAGGTCCTTTATAAGTCACGAAACAGTGCATCGCTGCCAAACCTCAGATCGGGTTTGGTTTCTGTTGTCTCTGAGTGAGGGGAGTGTCTCTGTGTGGCAGTGCCAGCGGCAGTGAGAAAAACTGGTTAACCCAGAACACTGGTTTGGACTGGAACTGAGGCCTGAGGGAAGGCTGCTCTGTTTTACATATAGAGACACTCATAAACCTCCCAAAGTATTTCATGTTTCACTCTCCATACATTTTATTAGAAACTTTGCCTTTTCACACATTGTCCACTTAAACAAAGCAGATCCATTGCATACAGCTGCCCCACTGTTTTACATTATAATGACATTTCGTTACTTCAAATGATTTCTGTTTAGAAAAATAATACTTTTAGCATATAAAAATAAATCTCTGCAATGATCCAAAATCAAAATGGGCCATTACATTCATCAGCTGCACTTACAAACTGGATCTGGTTTTGAGGCATTTATGGCACAAAACAAGCAAAAACAGGAACTCCATTTACATTTACGGCATTTATCAGACGCTTTTATCCAAAGCGACTTCCAATCCCTAATTACAGGGGACAGTCACCCTGGAGCAGCTTGGGGTTAAGGGTCTTGCTCAGGAACCCAGTGGTGGTGTGCTGAATGTAGGATTTGAACCCATGACCTCTTGGTCTAGAGGCAAGTATCCTACCCACTACACCATCATGAGGCTTATGAGGCTTTTTACTTATAAGAAACCTCCTTCTCTTGTATTTTATTTTTTAAATAATGTATAGTTTTAACTCTAAGTAAAATAGCAAGCTTAATATACAAAAATAACATTTTATACATGAAATTAGAATACCGAGATTTGGTTTCCTTGCACCAAAATCAGATAAAGAATCTCTGAAATCTCTAAGATAATGTTCTTGCTTATCTGAAACTCACATCCAGAATGAAGTGTAGTATGTTGTCTCATTAGGATGATGAACTAGATATTATATTAATATTATTACATAAAATGTACAGTTATGGGTTTGTTTGTTTGTTTTTTACAGTGTAGAGTATTTTAGCCAGATATCACTAAGGGACCTGCAAAGAAGTGGGTTTTTTTCTTATTGTAGTGTATTGTAGTGAATAATGAACTCAAAAATACTTCTGCAGCCTTTTGAAAGAAAAAGAAACTGACATTCTTGAAAGAGTCTGTGTAAAACAAGTGCTGTTAGGTTTAACCAAATGCCTTTTGTTTCCTAACACAATAAGCAAAATTGGCCGTTTTATTGAAGACATTTCAGGAGCACCGTTCACTCCCCAGGTCATATGGTCCAAATATGATCATTAAAGTTCCAAGCACAACCCATTTTGAGCTCATTGTTTCTGTGATGTGACAAAAACCAGTGCATTTACACAGATTCTCTAATTCAGCCTGCAGCACTTTAGCCTCACCCAATCACAATAAAGAGTTGGAAGGGGTGTTTTTGAATGCAGTGTAATACAGTGGGGCCAACAGTGACAAAATGAATGAATATAGGGATATAAATTGTTGTGTAAAATTGAAATAGGAATGTTTTTGGCATATAAGATCACATAAACTGCTTAAGTGGACCAAAAAGTACACTGTAGCTGTACAGTTACAGGCTGTAGCCCAAAGGTGGTATGTTAGCCACCAACTACCTCCATTCATCACTGGTTAGTTTATGATAGAAATCAGAGAGCAGCATGAACTTATTCAGTAGTTTGTTCCAGAGATGTTCACAAGTCATTTTTACAGAGTCCAAGTCAAGTCTCAAGTCTTTGTGTGGCAATGTTTACAAACGGCGACTCTAAATGTGGGATTTTTTAGCTGTAAATGTTGAGCTCCAAATGTTTAGAAGATATGCTAATTGGCTGTTACTTAGCAGGGGGCGGGGCTGCGTGCTGTGATCTGCCCTCACCAACATGGCGGATTTGCCTTAAATGATCTTAAATCTAAACGTTAAATATGAAAAATATATCTCTCACTCTAAATGTGAAACTCCACAGTTAGATGGGGCTCGGTGACCCGTTTCAAACGACCCCTCGGACACCGTTATTATCTGAAAACAGTTCACCTCGGACCAAAGTAATGGGACACTGGGGCGAGGTGAACGGTTTTCGGGTTGTTAGAAAGAGTGTGAGATATAAATAAATAATTCCATGATATGAACATGGTTTACGAGTTTTGACTCACGAGTCATAGCACCGAGTCCAAGTCAAGTTTCGAGTCGTTGTGGGAAGTCTAAAGTCAAGTCACAAGTCTTCATTTGTGCGATTTAAGTGCGAATCGAGTCCAAGTCTAAGATTTGATTCCCCATCTCTGGTTTATGACCACACAACTGATGTTCACATGGTGGTGTAAGTAGTCTGCCATCCAAAAGTAAATAAATATTGAGCCAATAGTGAGTTCAGACACTGATCCTCTGCATACCAGCAAGGTAGAGTGAGAATTCCCCCACATTTAATCCTCCACTGGTCTGAAACAGTTTCATTGGCACAAATGACAGAATACTATGAGAATGTCAACCCTTTGAAAAATGTAAATCAGCCTTAACACGACAAAAATCCTGGGTTCAGAGTGATGCAACAGCAGTGTGTTCTCTTGGAGAGCAATGCGTGTATACGTTCCTACACAGTGACAACATTCTTGTCTTTGGCTCTGATGACAGAAAAATGAGACCCATACGTTTGCTTTTATGTTTTCATTTTATGAACATCATTGCGGAGTGGCTGTAAAAGGATGGTAACAGATTGCTGTTATGAATTGGAATAACACCCCCTCCCACACACACACACACACACACCTACACACCCCACACACACGCACACACCTCCAGGTTATTTGTACAGGTGTGCTTGGTTTGCTCTTTTAATAATGGTCCATACATAATGAAATAAAACACACAAAGACATTTGGCTTCGGTAATACACGGTTTAATCTTCTCTCTTTTTTCTGGAAGGAAGCAAGGCATTGATCCAGCAATAGTTAGTTTGTGAACTTGGAGATCTTTGGTTGTCAAAGAAGAAGGTGGATACAATTTAAGTCCCATACAGAGGTAATTAAATGTACATGAGGGTAATTTGCTCTTTCATGTTATCTACATGAAAAAATGACCTACTGTTCTTCACCAAACATGATTTTTGAGGCGGAAAATTGCTTGCTTCAAGTTATAAAAAAGCTTGACCTCTGCTATTGGTCGTTTTTAGTAGGGCTGCACAGTATATCGCAAATTTACCCTCATCGCGATATCACTCAACACTCAACAACATTATCGCATGTTTTCCTAATATCAAACTATATGCAGCACTAGTTTTTAGTGTATATCATATATATTCAAATTGTGAAACAACTGTTGCTTTGGAAGAATCTCTAAAACTGTGGTAGCCAACTGTCCTCCTGGAGATCTTCTTAAGATCCTCCTGGCAATCATGATAATGGCAGTGTTTTTATGTATGTTAAGCATGACTTTATATTCACAATATCACTGACTTTTCATGGGTGTAAGACCACATGTGATGAAAATACAACCCCACTAGAAACCTGCTCATCAGGTTCAGCTTCTCGAGCTTTGGTTAGTCCTCTTAGTGTGAACCTGGAAGTATGACAGACAGACGGTCACTTGAACAGTTTGTAACTGAAAATGCAACCCTGTCTCCACTGTCACCAAATTAGTGGAGTAATGAAAGTTTTAAATTCTTGACATCTGCTACAAATTATATTTTTTATATGATTGACACCACAAGCATTACAAAGACAAAAGTAGAGACTTGAGGGGTCAAAAAGCAGTACCTGATTGACGTCTGGCTCAGGTTGCTATGGTGACCTCTGATTCCACACCTACATTGTAAATAGTCATAAGTGAAAAACACTGAAATACACTTTTCTGATTAGATACCTAACAGGTTTCTATACACCAGACATATCAGAGATGCATTTAGGGCCCAAATTATTGAGTGACTTGTACACAATGAGTAATCCATTAAATCAATTCTGAACTGAACTGGGATCAGTGCAAGGACCTAAGTACTAAAGCAATGTGATTTTGGGTAGAGCTGGGGACGAGCTGGAGATGTATAATGGACTTTCTGCACATCTCAGTGAGGAGAATTTCGCAATAGTCAACCCTGTCTGTAATAAAGGCGTGGATACATTTCTCTTGTTTGGACAAAAATCTTTAACTTTAGCTATATTTTAAGGTACTTTGTTATATAATGGTAGGAAGTTATGTGTGAGCACAGTAGCAGTTTAAAATGCTGCAGTGGGAAAAGTTTGCAATGCAAAGAATTCTGCAAGAATTTACAGTATTTGTACAAAAAATCCATTACTCATGGCACTCTTTTCTAATGACTCCTTTACCCGGGTTTTATAGAGTGACGTTAAGGAACTAAAGAGGGTTTTCACTTGAAGGTATATACAGGTATCCACATGTCTACAAAGCTGTGTGTGCAGATGTGTGGTGAGGGGGTTTCTTGCTTTAAGTGAGCAGGTGGGACTCATCCTCCCCACCCTCAGGACTGACCCGAACCCCTCAAACACAGAATAGCTTCCATGGCTTCACACGCAAATGTTGTGCATTTTATCTTGGAGAGCTGACAAATGACACTAGAGTTTGTTCACTTGATGAAATGGTATACGCTGGAATGAGGAACAAGAATTGTGAACTTATGAAGGAATGAAAAAGTTCCTTGAAATATTCCTGTCAGTAGTAAACATTTTACTAACAAAGCCTGTCTGACCTCCCCTTGAGATTAACTGCAAAATTACAATCTCTTTGGCAAGTCTTTAAGGTGCTAATCAGCTACCTGAGATCTTTTGAAGAGATTACTTAGCCCATATGTAGCAGGCAGGGTTTCAACTGAATCATTACAGGCCTTTTTAAAACTGTAGTACTGTGTAAAAGCTTCTCTCATTTCTGCATATTTTGCTTCCCAAGAGCCAGATCTTCTTGCATTTTCTATGAAGTCTTGGTGAACAGTCCTCCAGGCTTCCAGATGATCAGGCTGGTGATCAGTATACTGATGGTGCAGAATGCTTAATGGTTGAAATACCTTTACCTTGGCACTTTAAATTTTTAGGCACTTTGCAGCCCATCAGTAAAACATGTGTTTCATTTAATCTACTCAACATGCCATGGATGAGAATGTTTGACAGGTACTAAATAGTATTTATGCACAAACAAGTCGAGACAAAGCTAAATATAAAGAAATGAAGGGTGGCTCAAGACCTGTACACAGTACTGTATATGTAAACAATGATAAGAACAAAAACAGATGTGTTTGTTGTAATCAAGTGATTTTACTTTGCAGTGACTTGGAATTTGATATCTCACTTTGGCGCCATAGTGCTGTCTTCCCAGGAAAACGCCCTCATAGATCTTTTGTAACATTTAGACATGCCATAACAGGACAAGTTTGCACCTTTGTGAGCAGTTTCAAAAATAACCTTCGGCCATTGAATTAACTGAATCAGATATTCACTGTTTCACAATAGATATGCTGATTTTATATCAGTTTTGCCATGTCTATTGGGCAAAGCTGAATTTTACTGTACCAGGGGTTTTCAAACTGTTTCATCTCAGTACTCACACGTGTAGGAGGTGTTCGACTTGCCAAAAGTGTTGTGAGGAGAATCATGGCAAAAAAACAAAATTTACTCAACAGTACTGTTCTTTCAGTCTTCAAACTGTGTAAATGCTTGCATTATTACTGTAATCCCTCGGTTGTACGTGGATCAGGATTCAGTGTAACGCGGGTTTTTTTCTGAGAACTGGACTGCATTAGCGCCACCAGTCCAACAGTTGTCATAAAAAGAAGCTGCTGCAGCATGTAGCATGACTACTCCGTGTCTTGTCCTTGTATTTTAGCGTTTTAAATGCCCTACCCCCAATTTTCAACAGTTATCTCAGGTTTTTTATTATTAGTAAGCTGTATCGTAGAGAGAGTTATTTCAACGTTTCTTTTGTCTACGAGTCTTTGCACGCTGCTAATGCTAACCGCTAATGCTAATGTTTTCTTAAGATAAAAAGTTTTCTGATTCTGATTATTTATTTACCTTTAGGTTTTCTTTGCATTAAACTGAGATTAAAATGAAATTAAACTAAAGTGTTCTGGGAGCATATTTTGGGAGCATATTTAGCATTTACACTATAAAAATAGGCCTTTTTAGGCATTTTTTTTACCAAAACACAACACATTTTTTTCACTACGCGGGTGATGTAGGAACGTAACCCCCACGAAAAGCGGGGTATTACTGTACTTCAGTGAGATTGTGTTTTCCACCTTATTGCTTACACAATCACTGTATTTAGAGGTGTTCCAGTGAAAAGGAAAATAAAAATTCAATCTCTTCCTTATCCAGCCTGTTTCCCCTCGACATAGCTGAGCTCAGTTCAACAACAATATGAGATTAAAATCACCTTCTTATTTGGAGATTATTGATGTCTGACTAATTTCTCCTTCTGTTGTTCTCATAGGCTTCTCAGTTTTTTTCTCTTTAACAACCTTAAGGATCTCAAAAGTGTCTGACGTTTCTATTCAGATGATATACTTGGTCCAGGAATTTTCCCTTATGTAGACACTGTTTTTTCTGTCTCTTCCAGGAGGACAATGAGATCCCCTCCACAGTGATAACTAAGGATTCCACAGTGGATCTTGCTGTCCATGATGAGACACCTGCCTCTCCACCAGCCACTGATGCCCATGTCTCCCATGAGGAAGGCCTGCAAACCATCAGCTTGTCTTCTGACGAGGATGAGGGAGCGGCCAGCCCCCCAGCCGAGGGCAGCATGGAGCCCCTGGGCGAAGCACATGAGGAGGACCTCCTGCCAGGACTAGGGTCTGACCGTCTGGAGCGTTCTCGTGCTGACAAGTTTAAGCGCTCTAGCCTGAAGAAGGTAGACAGCCTGAAGAAGGCCTTCTCACGGAGCAGCATCGAAAAGAAGATCAACAAGATCGTGCCACCAGAGAGGCGTGAAAAGATCAAGAAAAGCTTCACGCCCAACCACCCTAAGAGCCCTACCACCAAGAGCTCATCCTTCCGCATCTCGCCAATGACCTTCAATGTCAAGAAAGTGCGGGATGGAGATGGAGAGGCTGCTCAACCTGGGGGTTCACCAAGCTCTCTAAGCCCTGTTGATGTACCAGCTATGGGAGGGTTAGATAGTCAGCTGCCAGTGGCAGAGGTGCACAATGAAGAGGAAAAGGCTAATGGGAAGGAGCCCAGCACCTCTACTCCAGGCAGTGCAGATGGTGGCCTCTCTGTCACAGAGGATGGAGACCTTGACAATGGTCCCACAGCTACACTTGCAGAAGAAGAGGTGCTGCAGGAGCAGGACGAGGATGACGAGGATGATCATGAAGATGGTGGCAATGGTAACAGTGGAGATGAAGAGGAAGAGAACAAGTCCAGGCCCGCACCTGCTTCTCCCACGTCAGCTGCAGTAGCAGTCCAGCAAGCTTCTTAGATTAACTAGACATAGTCACACCACAAGTGGAGACAAGAGCTACCCATCTGTTCAAAGTCCTTTTATAGTTGGCTTATGTGAGAGTTGAATACCCCCACACTTCTTTAAAGAACTTTTACTTTCCACAACTGGGTTTCTACATGGTAATGGGGGAAAACACTTAAAATAGGATACCAAACAGCTCCTTTCCACTGGCACAAGGAACCATGCCATACCACAAACAATTGGTTTTCCATTAGAAACAAAGTCTCCCGTGCCTGAGTCAAACTGATCGATGGCAGGGTTGAAAACGGGCTGCAGCCGAGCAGCTTTCTGATTAGTCAAAATGTCGTCACAACATGGAAAGAGGCAGTTATTTTTTTTTTTATTATTATTGTCCAAAAACACAATGGAGGTACAAATTAACAGCTGGATGGTGACAAAGAACAAGCATTACTATCTGTTTGGGCTGAAGCTAAATTGCAGTGTGGGTTTTCTGTGAATTTTATCCTTAACGCAAAGGTCTACCAGGTCTTCATTAACAAGTTGGTGTGGTTAGGTAACTGAAAAAGTGTAAGCAAGATTATAAGTAATAAATATCAAAAGCAACTCTGACAGAAAAACATTCTGTTGATTTGACTCTATGAATGCAGTTTTAAGCTGTAAACTCTGGGGAGAGCATTAGGTCAGAAAGGCCATAACCTGGGTGAAATACACTGATATGCAATGTGCCGCAAGTACCATCGCACTACAGTTCAGGTACAGCATGGTTCCTTCATGTCCATGGAAAAGTGCCTATAATGTCCTACCACAATTTTTAGGCCAGTACAGTGTTTACAACCCAAGTCCACAAGGCCTATCAGATGGTTGCACAGTTCCTGGACAGCACTTAAACCAAGCCATAAGAACATAAACTACATATTGAATGTGTAGGTTACAGCAGAAGTGGACCGTCCAGTTGACCTCGAGGACTAGGTTGATAATCACTGCTACTGAAAAATTTTGTTTCCATTTTTTTTGTTGTATATAGCCTTAGATCTATTGCATGTAGGCCTTTTTTGATCTTCGTATTACTCAGTTCTGCGGATTTGTAATATACTGTACTACAATAGATAAAACAAATTTCCAATATATAAATAATCTAGACAGCAGAGGTTGCAAAATATTATCGTTTCCAGTGGGAGATAGATTTTGAACTGCCGCTTTCACGGGAGAGGAGACTCACTAACAGGATCTGGTCCCAGGAACTCGTCTGTAAAAGCTTATAACGTCTGTCAGGGTTCACATTATATTTTAAACACTAAATGTCAGAAACTTTAGTGTTCAGTGCAACTATTGTTGGTGTTCTGTTGGCGTTTTACAAAATGTATTAAAGTATTTAGCAAATGCTCTGAAAGTGTGAGAACTGTTGAGTTTTTTGCTCCTGTTTGTTGGAGGAAATGGTAAGATGTGTCATGGTCTGTTGTGTAATAGCTGGGGAAAAGCCACCTGGGTTCATGGTCTCTCTATGACAGCAGAGCCTTTCTGTTGATGCATGCAGCCTAAGAGTAAAGGGCATAAATGTGCACATACAGTACTGTGCAAAAGTCTTCTACCACCCTCATTTCTTTATATTTCATACGAAAATTAAGCTGTAGGTTGGTGCAGTGATTAATGCAACATGTGTAAAAATTTGGTGAATACAGTACAGAAGGCAAAGAGGGTTTGTTTTATTCCAACCAGCTTTAAAGTCAGTATTTGTTCTGAGCACCGTTCACAGCCTGAATTCTATTGCTTTTCTGTCATTTCTTTAAGGAGAAAAGGAAAAGTTCTCCAGGCTTCTGGAAGAGGCGTTCCAAAGCTCTTTATTAGATGTTTCTTGAGTTCTCTGAACCAGATGGTCCACACTGCTTCATTAATGTTGAGATCTGGGAGGTCTAGTCCTGGACTACACATTATTCTGAATGGAGATTTTCCATTAAACAAGAAAAAAAGTCTCTGGCTGAGAAACTGAAATTAAACAAACAAAAAAAAAATTTAATGAAAATCAAGATTTCATAGCAGTCAGTGTGACGATCACTGTGTGAGGAGGACCAAACAGCTAAAGCTGAATGGTTCATACTTAAGCTGGAGAAGAAGTTCAGTAAAGTGTAAAGACTCACTTCTTCACTAATCACAGAGGAGAACGTCTACATGTTCATGTCATATACACAAACTTAAACTTCACTAATAACTAAAAAAGTGGTCTTCTGCTTGTTCTGAGAACTCTCTGGTAGAATCTCAGTGTACAAGCAGCTCTACATTTTAAGTCCAGGCTTATTAGAGTGAGGGACATCTTTTCTTGTGGACTACAGAAGTACTGTGCAAAAGTCTTGAGCCATCCCCATTCATGTTCTGCTTCCAAAGATCCAGACTTTCTAGTATTTTTAATATAGTCTTGAGGAACAGTTCTCCAGACTTCCTGAAGGACTTTCAAAGACTCTCATTTCCAGTCCAGTCCCTGAACCTGACCAGT
>JBBPDE010199473.1:0-16447 GCA_037974605.1 Nannopetersius ansorgii
GTGTGTGTGTGTGTGTGTGTGTGTGTGTGTGTGTGTGTGTGTGTGTGTGTGTGTGTGTGTGTGTGTGTGTGCACACTGAGTGGGTCACACCACAGCTGTGCTGCTGGAATGTCAATGCTAGACTGAGAATCGTCCACAACTGGACAGAGAAACTGACCACTTATGAAGGATCACCACAAACTGTGTAGCATCAGACCAATAACTTCACAGTCGTAAAGTGGACCTGAAGTGACTAATACAGCAAACAGCAAGTGGTTGCAGTGTTAAAAACTAGCATCACTGCTCTAGCACCACTGCTGTGTGTGATCTACTTTGTACAGTACATGCACACATACTAACATGCCATTTGAATTGAATCTAATTAAGATTTTGTTGTGTCCAATCTTGGGAAGGGAAAGTTTATATTCTGACATTTAAAAAATAGACTCATACCACATTCAAATGGATATGTCATTACATTACTATGTGATTAAAGATGTAATTGTGTAACTATAGTTGAGTGGAATTAAGGCCATTTAGAGAGTTTAAAGTGTGAACCAGTCTGTACTGACCTGGTACTTTTGAGACGGTAAAGGCATTAGCGCTGTGGTTTTTCCTGCGGAGGAAATGGAAGACAAATAAATGTGAGAGCTGCGCCGCATTCCTCAGAGTCAGCACGGCCTGCAGCGTGACACAGCTGTAACTTACGCCAGGGTCTGCACTCCGTTTTTGTAGGACTTTGTGAAGCGCTGTCTTCTGCCCACTCTTGTGACATCCAACCAGCCTCCATCGTCGTCTATAATTCCAGCATGTAAACCAGCTCCACAAATGCTGGATTGCTGGAAAAACAGTGCAACCGGTGAGGAAAAACACTCCACTGACCTTGGGACATTCTATAGTTGCAGTTTATCTAACATAATGAAATATAATGGAAAGGAAATGTGTCTAAGCAGCACAGTCCTGAAAAATGTACCTCTGAAAGAAAACTTGAGTGTGTTTTTAACCCTTTACTGCTGAGATGACAAAAAGGACCTTTCTTTCTTTTTAATCTACTGATTTAAATCACAAGTTCTAACAAATTCCAAAACTCTTCGCAAGAGCAACAAAGAGTTTCAAACTCTCTGACATACACTTTAGGGACAAAAGTATTGGGACTTCAGGCGTATCAATCATTACCCTTTGGCACAGATGTATAAAATCAAGCACACCAAGACACCGAGGCATGTTTCCAACTGTGGACACACAGTTTGGGGAAGGCCCTTTTTTTATTCTAGCATGACTGTGCCCCAGTGCACAATGCAAGGTCCATAAAAATATGATTGGATGAGCTCCGTGTGGAAGAACTTGACTGTCCTGACCTCAACCCCATCCAACACCTTTGGGATGAACTGGAATGGAGATTGTGAGCCAGACCTTCTCGTCCAACATCAGCGCCAATGTGTGTCTTAGTTTTGTGTTTCCTTCACAGAATGAATGGGCACAAATTCCCACAGAAACTCCAAAATCTTGTGGAAAGCCTTCCAAGAACAGTGACAGTTATTATAGCTGCATAAGGGGGACCAACTCCAAATTAATATCTTTGTATTTCAGTGTAATATCATTAAAGTCCCTGTTGGTGTATTGGTCATGTGTCCCAATATTTTTGTCCATATAGTGCAGCATACAGGAACCAAAAAACTAAGGGTGTGTCCGAAATCGTGCACTACCGTCAGTGCACTGAGATTTAGTGCGTAGTGCGCACTGCACACTACCTTCTGTAGTGTACACTGTTGTGGGTCAGTGCTGTCCTAAACGGAACACTAACGTTTTGCACTTTTGCAGAAGATTTCAGTGCATCATTGGGGTACTTTAGTTTTAGCTTGGTTTTCAGTGTGAGCACACTACGCACTAAAAATCAAGTGCGCGATTTGAGACGCGATTTCAGACACCGTGTGACACACATTGTTTTTAACTAAGTACAATAGGCTGACAAATGCAAAAGGTCCAAGCATGGTAACATTTCATAAAGTGCTATGGCTTTCAAAGACTGGAGTTTTACACCGATGCTTATAATTATTCTAGTGTGGAAACAGAGACTGTGTGTGACATAATAGGATATAAAGTGTTTTGTATGCATCACCTACCATATCATAATGTCCCGATCCAATCACTTTTCCATAGCTGTATGAACAAGCCGCTGGACATTCATACCTGTTAATAATAAAAAAAAATCACTGCATCTAAAAAAAAGTTAATAATGAACTGAGATTATGCTCCAGCGGTAAGGCAATGGATGGAACTGAAATATGTGTGATCTTAAGTAATCTGACCATATGTTCATCTAAAATGGATCTTTGTCATTTTGTTTTGTATTTTATGTCTGGTGTATTGTTTTAATGCCATTGTTTATATTACTATTGGAAGAAATACCTGTTGCAGGTGGTTCCTTTACACTGATCCCGCAGCTTTGTATCACACGACACTTGCTGTGCTGCAAAAAAGGAACAATCGTAATTAATCTGACTGCATGAGTGAGTTATGCAGTGGAGTCACACTGAGGTCCATGTATAGTAACTAGCTGATGTAAAAAATGAGTCATGGTGCGACTCCTAAGGTGTTAAAATAGTTTTGTTACTATTGTTTTGGATATTCTTTATGTATTGTAATTACATTTATATGTTACCATCAAACTATTCAGTTAGTTGCCCAGTTTTACATTTTGTACCCACAGGTTCATGGAAAGTAAAAGACCTTTTCCTTTCCACAAAAGAAGAAAAAAATAGGAAATTACATCCACAAACTGTTTTGCTATCAGATAAATACTATTTGGCAATATGCTATGAATTCATGTAAAAAGCCCTCGGTGTGTTTACCCCGAACAGCACAGCTGCTAAACTTATCAGCTCAGCTGACTTCTAAACTCTGAGGGACCACTAGCGGAGAAGGAAGACGTTTCCAACCACCACATCTCCGCTTCCCTCAGGTAAACACACACTGAGAGACCTGGTGAAATAAAAGTCTCCAGAATCTCGTCAGAGGTCAGTGCCATCACCCAGCGGAGACTCATTCACACTCCATCTGCATCCATGCTTTCTTTAGCACCGATGAAGTCTAGCAGCTTCTGTGTCTATAAAAGTACCAGGGTTTAGAGATCCTGATCTCCCTCCACAGTAGAGATGTAATAGTTACACCTTGGTCCAGTCCTCTGAGCCACAGCTCTGTTTGTAACATGGTTCAAATTGAAAAAAACTGTAAGTGCCACACTCACAGGATGGATAGACTAAAAATCTTACACATTTGTTCAGTGCTGGGGACGTCGTTCCTGTCCAGGCCTTGGCTGGGGGGTGGAGATGGTGAGGGCTCGGCCGGGTGGGACGCCTGACTGCGGGCAGGCTCTGGGTCTGGCTCTATATAGTTACTCTCCTCCGGCTCTGGATCATAATACCTCTGACTGCCATCATCTGGAAAAAAATAACTCCTGCATAACAACTGCACTGACGTTTTTACAGCAGCTCTTCAGTCAAGCATAAAACAGCCTTTTCTTAACATATTTTGGTATATTTAGCTTGCTCTTTAAAAGACAACTGAGTACAAAAATGAACACTTTATCTGCGTTTGTACCATGTGTTTTTCCCTGCGTGAAGAAAAGGTCATTCTCTTTGTTTTCTGGGATGTCTGAATGCTAATGCATGATAATGGGGTGTGATCATCATTCCATGGTGCGAACCTCAATGATAGCTGTCATGGAGCAATATTTCATGTTTTACACACAAAGGAACTGTAGGGGATTTTGAGATGTTGCCAGATGTTCAACATATTCGAACAGAACAGAATAATTACAATATTTTTTTATGTTGCAATTCTTTTCTTTTGTCTTTCATTAACCTATCAGACCCCTCTGGAACGCACCATGAAACACTCAAATGATCAAATCCATGTAATGTTAGCTGAACACACCCTACTCCCCCTACAGAGTCATATCACCCACTATCTTTGAAATACTGAAGTAAGAAAAGATAGTAAAGGGCAAATAATGTTGAATGATATTCAGGTGAAGAACCCAAGTGTGTCCTGAGTCACTTGTTTAGTCACTGCATGAACAGAGAGACAGAGACAGGCTAACTTCTAATTTAGCTGGTTCCTATACATTATAAACTGTCAATCTATACATTGCAATAACTCGCCAAGCTGTCACTCCTTAACATGATATATGTCTGCCTATAAAAGTTAAATCTCTCCTGATATAAATAAACTTGGATCTTTATTCAATTAACCGGCTGAACTGACTCCAAACACAGAGAGCTAATTATAGATTACTACTAAAAACAAAGTGACAAAATGACAGTTCATTTTAAAATGTAAATCATCTTTTTTAAAAGGTTGTGATGTCAGTACTGCCATGAACTTTTGTCCGATTTGCTTATTGACTTATGAAAGTGAAGTAAAAGTAACCATTCTGTCATACATGAACACAGAACACAGTGTGAACAGCCCAAAATTCTTCCTCTGCATTTACCCATTCACTAAGTGAAACAGCCGGCAGCCAGAAACACAGCACCCGGGGAGCAGTGTGTGGGGTCGATGCCTAGCTCAGGGTATTTCAGAGGTGCTTAGCAGTCTTGGGAATTGAACTCACGACTTCCTGATCCTAGGGAGAATGCCCTAACCAGTAAGCTACCAGCTGCCCCATGACGCTAACCATATGACTCTAGCCTTGTCTGGCACACCAAGGCACCCAGCTTCATAATCTGTTTGCTAAGATGCCAGACACGACAGGTAAAAGAAAAAAAGACTCAGGCCGTTTCTATGATATTCCTGTTTATGGCTTTAGACTTTTGTTCTGTCTTATTTCGTCAGTAAGTAACCTGTTTTTGGAATATGATTGTCTCTGGTGTCTCTGTTATACCTGTTTGCCTGATTTTGACCTTGCACTGCTTGTACCTTCAATTGTGCTTTTTGTGAACAAGATGATTGAATCAGATTGTCAATGAACATTTTGAATTGAATTTTACAGTTTGGACTCCATAAGTAAAGATTTAGACTTAATGCCTTTCTATGGATATTATTTGAGCCTGTTAGCCTGTTGGCTAATGTCATACGGCCAACTTACACTGTGGGGACAGAATATAGTCCAATAGCTTAAATGTGACCCTATGTGTCATTGACATAGTAGTTTAGTGTAGTTTACACTGTCCTGACCACTAGAGACATTCACATATGAAGCATAAGTGCTGCATTATCTGACTGAAAACTGTATGGACATGTCAAAATGTATGTTTATATGTGCCTTATAAGTCAGCAATTGTTCTATTTAGGTAACATAAAGTGGGATACCTTTATAGCAGAGGTTGTCCCTGCAGACACCTCCATAGCTGGCTGGACAGGCGGAGCATGGACGTCCATGTTTATAAGGAGCATGACCCCACCAGTTCCCCCTGAAAAGCACCACAACTGCACTTTTAACACAACTATGACATGTGTAATTAAAGCATTAGTTTGACCAAAAAAGCTAATGGACAGTTTTTCTATTTGGTACAAATGTAAATTCTCAGCCAAGACACCTATGTTTGCAAAGTTCGCTTCTTTAGTTTTGTACATTTGTAATAACAGAGATATTTGCCACATTTATTTAAACTAATATTAATGAAGCTTTATAACAAGAACACCTGAGAAAGAATTACTGAAATGTTAAAAGCCTGAGAAAACAAGTCTACTTACGGAGGAGAGTAATTGCAGACTAGGTAGACAGCTTTGGCCCAGATCATGCCCCAAACGTTCATGTTGTAACAGACATTGATAGCACACCCTATTTTATTGCTTGTGGCCCAAACCAGCTGAAATCAAACAGCAATACAGAAAACATTTACTTATTATAAGGCTTAAAGCACAATCATTAAGAAGAACTTTAACACAACAGTCAAGTCAAACCAGTGGGTGAATAAACATTATATCTGATTACATTGCAATTTCAGCATACTGTATATGAGCTGTCAAAGTTAACACTTTAATGTCTCATTAGTATCTAGCATTATTAACACCACTCATTTTTTAAATATCCCATATATTCCTAGTTTGAGTCTTTAACCCATTCAATTAAAGCCTGACATTTAAAGCATGCCAGTTCAGTTCATGGCTTTTATAGTGGAGAAGCAGAAGACAGGTGTAGGGCTCCTCCCCTGATTAGGGGCAGCTGAGCCAAGGCACTCTAAAATACTTCAGAAGGAGATGACCTAGGAGAATTTTTGAGGTGTGACTAAGTATTTAGTGTATTTGTTTAGTGAATTTTTGTTTTGAAATGTCAATCAAATCTTCACTGTGACACACACTGGTCTCTGTACATGTATTCCTGAGTTCAAGATTGGCTTTCTAGCCTTCCTCCTGAGGCTAGCATCACATTTTTTGTTATAGTTTTGTGAATGTGGGAGCCTATAAGTGAAGATTTCATTTTTAGGTTTATGTTATACACTGAAAGTAATAAATACATTCTGCTCAGGCTTATTTTAAAACAAATGTATTTTGTTCAAATGAAGGTCAAATTTGAAATGTGATTGATTAACTCCCATTAATTCTTTTTATTAGTTGACAGTCAAAATGAAAGGTGTCCTTTGTTCTCTGCTTACTAAGTGACAACAATGATTATTAGAAATGTATTTAAAACAATGTTTTTCATTGCTTTGCTTCTTCATTTTTGCCAAACCCTTGTATAAAATCCTTTCACCATAACACCCTTTCTCTAATGTTCCACTACTTATAGCAGTATAGCAGTGGTCATCACTCTCTGAGACAACAGAAAGCCAGATTTCCCCAGAGCCTCATAGCACAACAATACTCATTTTATGGCTGTGATGATATTGCTTTCAATGCTTCCTCTATTGTTCAGCAGTTGTTGCCAGATCTTCTGGGAAACATAACATAAAGTTGGATATAGCCATTGCCACTGCTGAGAGGTGTATTGTTTAATTGTGTTTTGTGATTTACAAAACAGTAATACATAGTTTGATTTCACTTCTAAAAGTCACACTTACTGCTGTAATATCTAACCTGAAGCTCATTGAAAAATTGGAAAGAGGTTCTACTTCAAAATCAAGTGTAGAAGCTGAAATTACAGCTTCTACACTTGAATCTGGTGAAAATGACACAGTCATTACAGAATGCGAAACAAATGAAAATGTGATTCATGTTTTTACTTATGTAACTTGCTTTAGATAAGGATGATCAAATGTATTTCAAAGCAGTAATAACTCTGGATCTCTAAGAAACAAACAGTATCTTTTTTTAACAGGAATTTTACCTGCGTATAATGAGTGCAGACAGGTCCAGAGCACCTGTAGGGACAGTAGGGGTTACACTCCTGTGGATATGGGTAGCTGAAGTAACGAACCTCATCATACCATGCTTGCACATGGAAGGTTGGCGGCCTGTCTCTGCAAAACAAAGAAATAACATTGTTCACCATGCAAAACCAAACCATCTAAATGTACCAGTAACTGCATCCTTGATGTGCTTTAGTAGAGCCCTTAAGAAATTGTGCACTGAAATTACTTAACTGAAATGTATAATTATTGCAAACATTATATAACTTCTGTTTTCAGCTCACTAACAGGGTAACTTCACTCATAATTTGCCAATAATTCAGTTGTTGAGATTTGAGGTGAATGATTTGATATCACGCATTGCTTGCAGATACTTTTACAGTGTAGGTGGCATATTTGCAATATATGCATTCAGTGATCCAGTGAACCTACACAGATTCTGAGTTTATACACATAATTTTGGTGATTTGTTTTTAAACTGTGGCAGAAGCATTTTTAATATGGGGGGGGGGGGGGGGCGGGTGCAGGACTCTATTTCTTGGCTGTGGTAAGATAGGGAAAAAGTGGGGAGGTTGCTGTCCATGGCTTGACTGTTGTCCAGGTGGTGAAAAGTGTGGGGGCAACAAATGATTTTGAAATGCAGCTATAATCGTTCCTCCACATCGAATGGATTTAAACTATACACTTTAGACAAAGCTTTCTCTAAGCTATCACAAAACAATATTCCTTACATATGCGTAACTAAGTTGGTGTCTTTGTAAATATTTCATGTAATCTTTTCTAATACGGAGCTCTCAGAACCCTTGAAAGCTTTTAAGTGTCCGATTGCCATCTTCATGGCTATAATCAAATGTGACCCTATGAGTTTGTCTAAAAAGGGGTAGGTATGGCTTTGTTTACATTTTAATAACTGAATTGTGCATAAAAATGGCAAAATTCTCCTTTTTATTCATGTAGAAATAAAGTACATTGTAATAAAGTCTGATTATTATATCTTATTAGTGTACCCTCAAAAATGACATCCAAACTAAAATAAGTCAACATTTAACTTCAGTTGCATTTTATGCTGAGATAAATGTAGACTTTATTCTATTAGGCAGAATGGAAATGTGTGGCATAATTAAATTAAGTTCATCCAGTGAGTTGCGTTTGTGACTACAGGCCTACTGCTGTGATTAAAAGACCCATAAAATGCTGATGTTCATGATGTCGACAAAAATTGGACTGAAAATATATTCATATATCCTCCCTTTTATAAGAAACTGTCCCTGCTGCTGATCTAGACAAACGTACCATGTAGCTCGGAGCTGAATTCATGAAAGAATCACTCCTCAAAGAGCATCAGTTATTAAAACTATATATATCTGCAGTATACTGGATATTCCTGCAATTAACTACTTCATCCTAAAATTGCTGATGGTGATGATGAATGAAAAGCTCATAAGACACAGTTCCCAGATGAGACCTTGTCCTCACTGTTTGTGAACTGTGTCAGGCAGTGGGTATACAGAAATGCAAAACCTTCAGGTTAGCTATAAATACATTAGCTATCAGCTAGCACAAAGCTGTTTCTACAGTGGTAATGATAAGGCCTATCATGACCATGAAGGTTTAGCTGATGATTGCCGTTATTCGTTGCAACTAATTATAAATAATTGCGCTTATAGATTTTATTGTATTGTGTTTATTCACTGTATGCAACTATTAAAGTATGGACCTAAAAAGCCAAATTGTCTGATTTACCATCTTGTTACACAAAAGTCGTAGCTCCTAAATGGAGACAAACAGCTTGAGCTCATACCAAAAGGTGTTATTAACATACATCAAATAAACAAACATTACTCACTGCTGCCCCCTAAAAGTGCTATTAACATATATCAAAAACAAACAATATTCACTACTGCCCTTAAAGGCGTTATTAACATATATCAAAAACAAAAATCACTCACTGCTGCCCCCTAAAGATGTCATTAACATATATCAAAAACAAAAATCACTCACTGCTGCCCCCTAAAGGTGTCATTAACATATATCAAAACAAACATTACTCACTGCTGCCCCCTAAAGGTGTTATTAACATATATCAAAACAAACATTACTCACTGCTGCCCCCAAAGGTGTTATTAACATACATAAAATAAACAAAATTACTCACTGCTGCCTCCTAAAGGTGTTATTTACATACATAAAATAAACAAAATTACTCACTGCTGCCTCCTAAAGGTGTTATTTACACACATAAAATAAACAAAATTATTCACTGCTGCCCTCAAAGGTGTTATTAACATACATCAAAACAAACATTACTCACTGCTGCCCCCTAAAGGTGTCATTAACATATATCAAAACAAACATTACTCACTGCTGCCCCCTAAAGGTGTTATTAACATATATCAAAAACAAACTTTACTCACTGCTGCCTCCTAAAGGTTTTATTTACACATCAAAAACAAACATTACTCACTGCTGCCCTCTAAAGGATTCAAAACAACAAAAATGACTGTCCACTGAAAGTATTAGAGCACCAGTCTGATTTCTTATTGTCTATTTTTTATGCTTTCATTATACTTTCATAAATAATAGTGGGCATCTTACATAATTGCAATTAACCCATTCAGTTGCAAATAGGGAATAACTGTGACGGACCTAGTAATGGTTAGAAAAACTTGATTAATCAAGCTTGACTAAAGGAACGGTTTGACTGTCTAGCTAACTAAGACTGTGGTAGTTCACTTTAATTCACACTCAGAATTTTTGACTGACCTTCTCCTTTACTCTTCCTTTTTGTGGTTAGCATCTATGAAGCATGGTATGTGTGCATTAGTGCTTTGGCTCATCTGTAGCCCTCACCTGCCCCAGTGTGCACCCAGGTTTTGGCCGATCTGTGTGAGCAGGTGAGGAGGCCCGTGCTCCCAAAGGCAGGTGTTAGCCCAATCTTCAGCACTGCGTTCCAGCTCTGTGTCCCAAACCTGTCCCAACACATACATGCACACACACAAACACAGAAAGACAGGAAATATATATACAATTATAAAATATCAGTCATACAGGGTATCAGTCATACAGGGTAATCAAAATTTACTTTGTAAGATGTCTTAAAAGAAGAAAAAATAGACTACAAAAAATAGCAACTGCGATGTTCATTTCAGGTTGATAAACTTGAAATTAACTATTTTTACGTAGATATTTTAGCATATTTGGCTTATTTCTGGAAATAATGACAGTGAAGATAGAAATCAGAGCTCTGCAGCATACATGATCTCTAAAAGCCTCACAAATAGGTTTTAAACACAAATGGTAACAGCTATGCTGCCTAACTCCTTTATGGCAGCTTTGAGAAATTTAAGAATCCATTTTCCCCAAAAAGGTACATGCAGTTTAAATTGTCTCCAAAGAAAATGTATTCTTTCAGGTAGTCACGATTTTATCTTTATCAGCATTACAAATAAAAACTGAAAGTTCTCTGGAGATTTTGGGTGAGTAAATAAGGGGCAATGTTTCTGTCAGACATCATAACCCTTGCTTCCCATCACCACCACTTTTTTTGATGAATGAGGATTGAATTTTTGAAAAATTGCCTTTTAAATACTAGCTATATTTGATCAAAAGCACACCATCAGCATCACCTACTTACAAAAGCTCAGCTTTAAATATCATTTCTCCTGTTGTCCTGCAGAAAAACATCGTCTCACAAAACACAGTTGCCAACAGTTTTGTTGAATTGTTGTAATTTCTTGAGGCTGCTCACTGTACGTCAGTTCATGGTTGTTTGGTCAGTGCAATGCTCTGATAGACATCTGAACATGGGTCAGCAGCAGTTTAAAAACTATAATGTGTTCCTGCATCACTGGCTTTGGACAAAGAAGTCAACTATACCTGAAAGGCTGCTGATCTGGGTTAAACGGCAATTGAAGCATACCTCTTTGCGGGACCTGCGCTAATGCAGATCAGGGCTAATTGAAAATTACTGATATACTTCAAACTCCCTTTAGCTGCTAATGTGTTCCATGTGTGAATGTATGGCATTCGCATGTGTTTCAAGTATAAACAAGAGCCATTCTTTAAATCCCAAAAGGTTTACCAATTCCAGTAAATCATGTTACCTTAAACCAGTTCCTGATAGAAGTAAGAGAAACAGTCAAAAGTTCTTTTGGCTCGGACTTCGGTTAGTCTGCACCGGCTTAGCGCACCCTGTTCTCCAATGGTGCTGAAGAAACAAACTAAATTACAGACAAAATTCAGGCTTCAAGGTGCCTGACACACCAAACATGTCTACCAAACTACAGTAATCTCTGTTTTTCACAGGGGATATGTTCCAAGAGCACCCGCGTATAGTGAAAAAAAAGCCTAAAATGCTTTATTTTTATAATGTAAACTCTAAATCTGCCCCCAAATATGCTCCCAGAACACTTTAATGTCATTTTAACCTCAGTTTCATGCATTACCCTTAAAGAAAATGTAAAGGTAAACTCGTATTTGCCTTCTTTTTTCATTTAAATTCCCCACTGAGATATGCAACTCGCAAGGCTGGGAGACAAAAGTATTGGGACACTGCAGCAAGGTGAATGGTTTTCTGAGAATAAAACCTGATCTACCCAGTCTAAAAATACAAATCAAGACTCGTTGAAAAGGTCTCCTGAAGATCTACAGAAATGTGGAGTTTGAAGTGTCTGAGTGCTTTCCCCGCCGAGATACGCAACTCGGAAGGTTGCAGGACAAAAGTATTGGGACACCACGGCGAGGTGAACGGGTCCCCTTGTGTGAAAACATCTACAAAAAAGCAAAAAAAAGCAAAGAATATTTGCAGTTTCCCCGTTATTATTGGGATTAACATGTAAAACTATGAGTTCGGTTCTCCAAAAAAACCTGTGACTGAATCCGTGACTCCTGATCTGCGTAAAACTGGGGGGTTACTGTACATTCAATTATTCCTCTGAATATTGAGTCATATGTCATTTTAGCTAAGATTTACTGCCTTTTATCAGAGAGGGGTCCCAAAACCATGCCTTTGTTTTGATTAACAGTTCTAAAATCAGATTGGCTGAGCTGTTTTCCAAAGTTGTAACCAATATGATATGCACAAATATGATAGGAATCTAGGAATGGGTCTAGGAATGAAAAAAGTTAATTTTAGACAAACCATTTTTTAATCCGCTTGGAAATGGGCTGTAAATGTGAAGAGCTGCAACAATATATTTTTATTTGTATTATATTTTTATATATTGTTACTTTTTAACAATAGCTACTGCACTGACTGTTCTAAATATCACAGAAAAAAACTTTTTCTGAAATATTGTTCACAAAGGGCTCAGAGGATGGCTCTCTTGGTGGGTAGGATGGCCTCCCTCCGATTTACTCAGTGTGATGTTAACCAGCAATAGCACGTGTTAGAATTGGCAGTTTGTTTTCTGTTCCAGGCACGTCAATCAATCTAATGATATTGAGATAGCGGCAGGTCAAAAAGATGCAATGGCTGGCATCATGTGACTCAGAGAAAGCAGCTAAGAATATTCTAATGGCTACTGTTAGTAGTGCTACCGACACAATAGCTGAATTGGTTCTGTCCAGAAATTTAGCAGCTACTTTGACTGAACATTTGGTAGCTCATCAAATCACAGCTTAAGGCTACGTTAATTCATATGCATCTCACATAGTTTCACTTAATTTACTAGTGAAAAACATGAGCTTGCCTTCATACACAGCTTGACTAAAGAAGTAAAAATACTGCCAGACATGCCTACTAAAGTGTAAACTGTTTAAATGATGCAGCAGCCTCTAAAAGGCTACAAGAGTTATGTAGTGGTGGCGGCTTAGTGGATAGGATACTCGCTTCTGCGCCACGAGGTTATGGATTCGAATCCTACCTTCAGCATACCACCGCTGGGTTCCTGAGCAAGACTACAAGTTGCCCCCTGTAGTTAGAGAACGGAGGTTGCTTTGAGTAATAGTGTCTGGTAAATGTACATATTTATTATGATATCACTTATTTATGCATCTGTTTTTGCTATTTTTCTTACCAATTTTAGATTCTTCTCATTCCACTATCTTGCTAGAACTCCCTAATCACACAATACCATTAACGATGGGTGTGAGGAAGGCCAGCGGGTTCTTCTGAGTACCATCATATCTTTTCATCACATTTTTGCTAAAGGATAGCTTGACATACTTGAAAGAGAACAAGAAAAAAAACTGCACATTCTTTTACGGAAGATGTACAGATGCCCATGCTTGGTAGCATTGTCTTGATTGAGGAAAGGGAGGGGTAACACACGGTCTTGAGTGCACTATTGCTTTATGACACTGTCCGAGCTTTTGGCTGAAAGACAGTACAGGGCTTTTCTCATTGTTTACTTCACGTAACGCCTCATTAGCAGTTACGCTAGCCTTTTGGGTGCAATCTAGCTGAAATATGAATCCTCTGTGACCTGCTCAGCTTCCTGTTCAGAGCAATTACCCTGAAGACGGCGGGAGGGCCTGTCCCCTCCTCCTCTTGTGGGGGCCCACACGCAGCGGTGGGGTTCCAAAGATGGACAGATTAAACACAGAACAGTTATTAGACCCAGTAGACCACAGATGGCTTCAGCTTATAAAAGAGCCTAAAAGAAAGAGACTGCTCAGAGTTTTTAAAAGCCATTTTTCTACAGTGGATAGGGACAGACTCCAGTGAGACTACAGCAAAGCAGAGCTCTGTTCTGCTGCCATACTGTTGTGCGCGTTGCGTATTGTGGTTGGGGGTGCCACCGACCTTGAATAGAGAGGGAAGTTTCAATAAAACACAATCTACTGTGTTCTTAAAGCGCTAGATTTGGCAGACATAGACATTCTCATGCTAAGTATTGGCGCCCTGAACAGCTGTTTGTGTTAATATAACAAAACTGCATAAAAAGGTTTATTTTGGACAAGGAAAAGGAAAGTGAAGCTGCTTAGGGGGCTGCAGACAGTACCCCACACTGTTCATCTCCTAAAAATAATGAAATAACAATAATATAGGTACTGTAAAGACTAAATGTGCTGCTTAGGGTGGAGTCCGTAATTACATATTATGTGTTATATTACATCCCTAGCCAACTATTGGCCGCTTTGGGGGCTAAAACTAGTTCAAAAAGTGTACGCAAGTTGTTGCCTGGTTCTGTTTCCAAAAGCGGTCCTGTACTTTTCCTTAAACTCATAGGGACCTTAAATGCATGCTTTTCTTCTGTTACTATTTTATCAGTTCTGCTGGTTTAGAATCTCCACAAGAATGTTTTCTATTCAGATTTTTTAAACAATCATTGGGCAAGGAACATCATGCTTGTTTGATGTTCATTATAAGAAAATGCTCTTTACTTTTTTGTCTTTACTTTTTTGTGTGCATTTGGCCATTGTTGGTCTTTTCCTTTCACTGCATGCTCACATATGAGCAACCATATAGGTGAACTACTGCCCTTACATCAATGATTCCCTTTGGGCTGGACTCCACTCTGAAAACAGAAGACCAACAACAGGAATATCAGCAGCAGACTGTTTTACAACTTCATAAACAGTTATTAATTTTATTTTTTGTGATTTTTCCATTCTGATTTTGCTGGATATTAACACAACGCTCAATTTCAGCATGGTGCAAACATCATTAATATTTTACACCTGGGTTCACTAGTATATATGTAATCATTCTATGATGCGGTGAGCATTCTAACGCTAGACTGAAGTTTGTGACTATGGGCATAACACAAATAGAAACTGTGCCCCATATGAACAACCTGGTTGGTCATCACTGAACTTCATTCAGAAAGAAAGAGGAGAGTGAAGGGTGTAATGTGCCAGTAATATGCCAGTGATTAGATGTTTATTATAATCTCCCTCCTTCCCCAATCTACAAACTCTTGCCCATTCATCACTGGTCAGTTTCTGACCATAGGACTATTGTTATTATTATTTGGGTGGTGGACCATTCTCAGTAGAGTGATGGCACTGAAATTCTAGTAGTAGAGGGATGGTAGAGTGTGTGATTCCAGTATGAGGCTCTGCTTTTTGCAGGGGTTTTATACTCAAATGCATCACTGCTTGGTTGAGAGTTGTCCACCCTAAAATATCCAGCCAAGAGTGGCTCTGTGGTCAAACACTGACCGCTGATGAAGGGTTTATGGAGTGCAAACACAAACTGTGCAGCTGCAGATCTCTAACTAAGGTGGAGCTACAAGCAAGGGGTTTCTGATAAAGTGGCCTGTAAGTAAGTAGGTTTTAGTGTTTCCTTTAGCTGTGATGTGGTCATTCACCAAAAAAGCATAATTATGCATTCCTCTCTACTCCCCACATCTTTTTTCATTTCTAGCTAACCAGCATGGAGGTCAAATGGGCAAACGGGTTTATCAAAAAGTCACTTGTCTAAAAGTCTTTGGTTTACAGGATTGTCATTACTCCACATGTCATGTTTCTAGACCTGAATATGTGCTATAATTGCTAATTTGCTATGAGAGCAAAACTGCTTTCAGTCATGCAAGTCAAAAAATTGCATCAGCCCCATTTTACTGTTATAAAATAAAAATGTTCTAAATTCCTGCTCATATACAAAGTGGCAATATTATGTGATGTATTTTGACATTTTATTTTATAGATAACTCTCATACAAGGTACCACATTAAACAAGATGGCTCAAATAATAAAGTGTGATGAGTTAGTCATGCAAAACACTAATTAGTGGCTATATGGACTCAGATCAGACACAAGACTTTGGGTCAGGCTTGAGACCAATGATGAGGTGTTTTTTCATGTAAATGGTTTTGATGGTTTCCATCCATCCTTGTGTAGCCATTTGTGTTTGGAAGATTGATCCATTTTGTGATTGGATGATTGATGTGATTGGAAGATTGATCGTTCTTTCAAACTGTTTGTTTTAGAGAATCAAAAGTCTGATTTCCATTTCTTTTTTGTTCTCTTTGGTCAGTAAAGTTACGTTAAGTAAATGTTTACCTCAGATGAAATTCAATAAACCCCTTATTCAGAACATAAACTTCAATGAATAAATTACTATAGTATTTTAACAGGCTTCCCATTTTCCTCATGGTAGTGTTAAAAACTAAGCAGTTCAAACACATTTGCAGCTATAAGGTTTCATTACATGATAGATAGATAGATAGATAGATAGATAGATGGATGGATGGATGGATGGATGGATGGATGGATGGATGGATGGATGG
>JBBPDE010199581.1:1662-12694 GCA_037974605.1 Nannopetersius ansorgii
TAAGAAAAACTGGTTTATTGCATTATTCTGTCATCAATAACAAAATATTTTCAGGTTTACACCACCATTGTACTTTGTTGATTAATTTGTGTTAGATAAAAAATGCTGGGTCATTACCAGAAGAGCATGTGAATAAAACAGCCATACATTTTGGGATTAACCTGTTTGGTGCAAAGTGTGCACGACTGTGCATCTCCATACCTTCGACACTGGCTTTGAAGAGATTGCAATTCTTGATTCATCTCTGTGCTAAGCTCCTGTAGGTTTGATCCACACCTCTGCAGAGAGACCAGAGTGAGGTGCTCCTGGTCCAGCGCATCCTGAAGTAGCTCGGTTTGTGCCAGGATCCCTGGAAGATTTCCCAGAGATCTCTTTATTTTGGAAAAATCTGTGAGCCTACCATGCAGGTGTTTAAGAGCTTCTCTGGATTTGTTGACCTATCAGTCAAAAAGAAAAAATGTCAGCACAATTCTGGTAACTGATACATTTCAATATGGTTTAAAAATATTCTTAAGAAACAGAATTATTTGATAATACAGCTTGGCAAAATCAGTAGGAACATTTTAGAGACATGCTCTGTGAACCCTATTCTTTATTTACCCTGAACAAAATTTCCTTCCACTCTGTCTCTGTATAAACCACTCTGGATTTGTGTGCATCCAGGGTCCGTTGCAGCACGGCCCAGTGTCTCCATAGATTACCCAGTGTCCGATCAGAAGTTACATTACAGTCTTGGACCAGGCAGCTCTGACTCAACTCTTCCAGTCTTCTACACATGCTACCCAGCTCCTCCTGAAGCACATAAATATTTTTGTATACGGTATATGGTATAATTTTGCATGTCAAATGGTGCACTTATGAATAATTATACCAAAAATAAAACCATGTCCCAAATCATGTTTACTTTTAGTACCACTCAAAAAAAACATGAAAAGTGTTACTCACCTTAATTTTCTGGAGCTGGTCTTTGCCTGTATCTAAAAATGTTGGTTTGTGATTGAAGTTTTCTGAGAGTTTGGAGTCAATGATTCTGAGAAACTGGTTCATTTCATCATGATGTTTACTGTGACTGGACTGCTCTGTTAAGCTACTGAAAGAAGAACCCCATTAAAAACATTGCAGCTTAATCCGTCTCATACATTTCAGTTTATTATGATCAATTATACAATTAAGGCTAACCATTCGTCCATAAAAATGGTTACTGAGGGAAAATGCTTTTAAGTACTTAAGTGCTTAGTAATTACAGCAAAAAAATAGATAAAACAGATAGAGGATCACTGCTGATAAGATGCAAGAAAGAAGCAAAAATAAGACTGAAGGCTTTAGCTACCTCTGAAGAGCATTCTGTTTGAGTTGAGCTTGGGCTTTCAGTATGGCCTCATCCACAAGAAGGCGACTGACAACCTTGTTGTGGAGTTTCTCAGTGAGAGTGTTGGAAAAGCATGTTTGTTTGGGCATTCGGGACTGGATTTCAGTCAAGTGAGTCTGGAATTCTTCAGATAGACTAGTAAGAGCTTGTTGAGTATGGCACAGTTCTTCCATACGGTCTTTAAAGATGGCTGAAGGAATAATGAGTCTTAACTCAATCTGCTGAAGAAAACCCATGGCTCCACTGACAGTCCACTGGTATTCCTTCAGTGCCTCCTTAGCCTGGAGCAGTTTGTCCTAAACAAATAAAATTCAGAAGAATGTGTTATTGTGAGTACAACTGTACCAACTCAAATGTAGTAAAAACCACACGATTTTTGAAATGAATGAATTCTCTATTATGTTGACATATTAGCATATTATTCCATCATGACTGAGCAACAATTATGAGTTATTTAGTAAATACTAAGCTAGGAGGAACTGCTAAGCGAGGAACTGAAGTGTCACATACAGGGTACGAAGGGTTAAACTGCTAAAATGTAATATGGCTATGTAGTTTGCTGTTCTACATGATGTAAAATATTTACCATGTGCCTCGTGCATTCTTTCAGAGTTGTTCTCCCTATGTCAAAGGTTTTTTTATAGCTTTCAACTGGTATACAATTTTTGCAGGCCTCCAGCATTCGCAGTCCAGAGTCCACAGTCCTCTCAAGTGTCCAACATTTTTGTAGTCCTTTGGTGATACTCTGGTCATCGGGCTCCAGGCCACTGAGGTGTTTTAGCTGCTGTTTAGCTTTCAAAAAGTGTTCAGTCAGTACTGTCATATCCTTGGGATTACTAAGGCTCTCCACTAGAGAGCGCTCAAGATCTTTAACTTCAGTGCTAACAATGTGTTCCCAGGCAGTAAGACTTTGAATCATGTTGCGTATCTTTTGCCTCTCTGAGTTCAGCTGGGATGGATAAAGGTCACCAGAAAGAGCCTCCAGCTGGTCAGCAGTCTCCTCACAGAACATCTTCAGTAATGGAAACTCTAGTAGTAGGGTGTGGCCCAGTCTGAGCCGCTTACCAGCTTCTTTGCTTGCATCTGAGACCATAGGAACTGTCTTCTTCATTGCTTCCCTGTAGGTATCTAAACGCTGATTGGAGTTCAGGTAGTTATCATGTTCTTTGGCTTGCTGGCCCAGCAGCCTTGCTCTCTCCTGCAAGGTCAGGATGGTGCGCAGCAGATCTTTCCTCTGTTGTTCCTGGCAGTGCTGGGCATCCTGGACCTGAGACAAATGCTCCATCAGCATGTGTCTCACAGGCTCAAAAGCAGAAATTGATTGTTGCGTTACAGGATATCTTTGCCGTTCAAAATCATTAGTCATTTGGCGTAAGCTCTTCTGGGTGGCAGCAAATTCCTCTGCAGAAGATTCCTGGGCATGCAAGAGTTCTTCCAGTTCCCAGCAACAGATACGCTTACGTCTTACAACACCACTGATCTCTGTTCTCAAAGTGGTAAGTTTGTCTATGAGGTGAAAACTCTCTGCCATGTTAAGACCCGGCACCATGACTTTTATCTCATCTAAAAGTGTTTGAACAATAACTACCCGTTTCTCAGCTTCATTCAAAATAACTTTGTTCTTTTGATGAAGGACTTTCAAGTCCGTAGCGGTGGTTCCAAGCTCTACTGCTGAACATTTACTGCAATCTTTCTCTAACAATGAGGTAAGCCAGGTGCTATTTTCTGTGATTTGTATCTCCAGTCTCTGTCTTGCATGCAACATTTGGTTTAATTCTACAGAAGCGTAGTCTGACTTCTCCGCAATCTTACTGTATAAGTTTTCTAAAGTCTCGAGGGCAGAGAGCATAACAGAAGAATCTTCCTGATTGAGTCCTGCAATGTCCTTTCTCAGCTTTTTAGCAACAGAGGCCAATTTGGATCTTCTCGATGATATCTCTGTTTGGAGTTTCTTCATGATGTTAAGTTGCTGATTAGCTTCCTCTGGAAACAGTGATAACTTTTTTCTTCTGGTGACTCTGCTCTCTGTCTGTTTAGCCCAGGTGAAATAATCCTTCATAATCTCAGTGATCCCTATTAGTGACTGTTCACTGAGACCAGGAAGACAAGTACCAAGCTCCTCCTGAGCATGATCCAACTGAGATTTCACACTTTGTAAGACTTGCTCAATGTCGTCCCTCTCCCTCTCCCCTAGTGGACACTTGAAAAGGCTCTGGCACTGTTTAAGGAGGTATAGGTAGTGTTCATTCTTTTCCACAATGTCAGATAAGGTGATCATTCTCTCCATGGCACTATGGCATTCTTCATGTGTATGAGAGAAGAGGGAAGGAGAAGATGTCTGAAGAGACTCCAAATCTCGCTGAAGCTCCTTAGCATCCTTCAGCAGTACAGTAGCTTCTGAGGTACAAATTTCTGTCTGCCTCAGAGTCTGATCTGCAGTTGTCTCCAAAATCTGCCACCTCTCTTGTAAGTTCTTCACTTGAAGCAGACATACTACTGGGCTCTCAGCCTCACCTAGATGGGCTGATAACTGGCAGCATGTATGCAGCAATTCTTCCAGCAAGCTCTTCTCCTGTTTCATGCGGTTTAGGAATGCATGCAGCTCTTCTACTTGGATAGCACTGCTCTTCAAAGAGCTCCTACAAGACAGAGAAAAGTGAAATCCAGAACAAAGAAATTAACCATCTGTATTCAGTTTGTGTTACAAAGGGAGTACAGTTACTTTTTTATGTTTAAGGGGAATACATTAATAATATTTTCCCTCTAAAAAACATTTTTTCAGTATGTGATATTTGTCTTTCTGCTACCAAAGTTAACATCCAAAAAATATATGAAGATATAAAGATTTGTTTTGTTTGTAAAAAAGTAGCTGATATTGTGTGAGCTGGAGAGGAGAACACAGGTTCGGTTCCTCCACGAGAGGAGGAACTTTTGTGAAATTCCAGCTTCAGCTCCTGATTTAATTTACTGAAGAACTGAAACAAGGTAAACCAGGTTTCTGATGGAAACTATACTGGACTTCCACAAAGAACACACATATATACTGTACATACAATCACTATTTACTGTGTAATGTTATTGGCATTTATTCTATTTAGGTTTATTTAGTATATTTAGTAATATTCGTGTGAAAAAAGAGCCCACACTGATCATGTGAACATCAATATTGTTTTTTAAATATTGTTTTTGTAGTATTTACAAAACTTGTGCCTTTGTGCCTTAGACTTTTGCACTGCATGGTAATCCATTTTATAACCAAATTTGCGAGATGTTTTTTTTTGTGTATAGAAAATGTACAGTTTTTTATATGAAAATTACATGTTTAGCAAAAGTGGAATAAACAGTGCATTTACATAAAAACATTTAACACATTTAACAGGCTTGTACTGACACACAAAACAAATGACGTCATTTTAAGACAGGCAGCAGTCGTATAGTAGAATGTGGGAGCAGCAGTTTTTTGTTGAGAACATTCACAAAAGGTATTTATAAAAAGTATTAGAGCCAGAAATGAGGGACAGTGTCAATAAGGTACAAAAATACAACAACAAATTTTCCCATGTACTTCAGCAAGATTAATTCTAAATGCATCCTAAATATTTAACTTTTAATGTATTACAATAAAACATGTTACCAAATATGTTTAGGATCATAATTCAATATTCAGTCATCACTGCTAATTATGGAATCTGGACAAAACAATTCAAACATGACTGTCATTCATAAAAACAACAGTTTACTCACAGATTCAGTGTATCCAGCTCTGCCTCCAGTCCCTGTATGGTTTCTTTACGTGCTTGTATTTGTTGATGATACTGTGTGACTTGATGAAGCTGGACCTCTTTCACCTGTACTGTGGCTGAGGAATTGAGCAGTGCTACACTTAATCTCCCCTCCATTGATGGACTGTGATGACCACTGTCTACAGGCTGGGTCATTGCAGCCACCTGTTCCACAACACACTGCCTGGAGTTCTGAGGAAGCACAGAAGACAGCAAGATTTGAGAAAAGAATCAGTGCAGCCTCACAGTTAATATCCGCCCTACTAATCTATGTGTCTATTTCTTTCTTGTGTCAAGTACATGCTATACCAAAAATATTCCTTGGGCCAGTCTCCTAACACTACAATCATCTACATCTCTAATAGAGGTCGACCCATATGGGTTTTTCTCTGGCCGAAGCCAGGGCTGTTGCTGATTATTTCTTTATTTTATTTTATTTTATTTTAGTGGAGGCCAATATTTGGTCATTATTATTATTTATAATAATAATAATAATAATAATAATAATAATAATAATAATAATAATAATTATTATTATTATTATTATTATTGTGTATTGTTAAGTGTAACCACGCAATTAAGCATTTAGTTTTCTTCGACATCAACCTGAGCAACTTTGTCTTCAAACACGATGATGATGCTGCTGTGGTGCGTGCATGAGAGAGAGAGAAAGAGAGAGAGAGTGAGAGAGAGAGAGAGAGACAACCTCAATCCCAAAACACAGATTTCCTCAGACACAGAAACAATTTACAGCATTGACATCTTATCAATACAGTCTTTAATTTTGTCCCGCAGCTGATGGTTACCGAATTTAATGCTAGCTATTACTAGGCAACTGTAGGCTACTTAGTTAATGCCGAGCTAACTGTAAGCTAACTGTAAGCTACTTTCATGCAACATTTCATAGCAAACTAATTTAAGAATCGATAAGACTGATAAGATACAAATTTAAAAACGTTTTCTCTCAGGTAAAAGCGTTTTCTGCCAGGAAGGCAAAATTCTGGTGAGTGTCGCTAGCCCTGCAGGTGCCGGTAGAGAGGGCATGTTTCACAGCAGCACCACGGAACTGCCCATTAATGCATATGTCTACTAATTGGTCTTAATATGCGCTGAAAGACCGATAATCGGTCAGCCTCTAATCTGTAACACAAGTAAACTGTCAATCACTCGGGATAAAGACTGACAAATCATTTATTTTATTTTATCAAGATCAAAAACATGTCACAGCAGTTTGTAGATAGATTTGAAACCCCAGGTTTCTCCCTTATGCTCAGAAGGAGTTTTAGCACTGTTGCCACTGGTGTGCTCACTGTGGTCTTGGACACTTGGACATGGAATGTTTTGTGACAACTTGTGTTGTGAAAAGTTCTATGCAAATAAATTTGACTTGTCTTCACTTTAAACCCATGTGCATGTAAATCTTAGGCGTTTCTGTCCTTTTGGATAAACATTTGTATCTTACTGTGAAGTCACTGTTTCATCACATTCCCCATGGCCCTGCCTTATCTGATTCTTCATGTAAACATGAGAAGCTCATAAACAAGCATACCTCAGCTTCCTGAAGCTGCTGTTTCATAAGTTCAATGCTGAGCTGGGCTGGTTGGTATCGACATCTTAGTACCCTAAGAATGGTCCGTTCCAGTTGCTTCTCTAAATTTGATGGTGATTGCTCCAGGAACCAAGTAGCACTTCTGGACTGACTTTCCTGTTTAAAAAAAAAGAAGACATTTTTGACTTTATATATGGTAGGTGCTATGAGTTAACTCCAGCATTCCAGGACAGCACAGGAAATCCCCTGCCTCAAGCTTCCTTTCTGTACAGTCTATTCCAAGAGCCAACAGTGGACACATAACCATCTTTATAATGATGCTTCAAACCCTGCCAGGATTATCTGATAACCACACTATGATGTGATCTCTCATTATACTGTATTTCAGAGCAAAACAAAGCAGTGGCCTGTATGAAAAATGCAGAATCTATTTTTCCTCAACACAAAACATGACAAATTACATAAGGATAAACAGATAAAAGATCATTTCTAGTGTCTAAATAATAATAATGCATTTTGTTCTTATGCTAATTAAGCTGTTGCAGTCTTCTCGTTAAAAACCTTTAAATGAAAATCAACTGAGCACTTTAGTTCTTTGATACTTACTGTGGAAGCATTGCTGGTTTCCATTAGTGACTGAACATTTGTGATGATGTCCAACAAGGCTGTCCACCCTGACAGCCCTACAGGTGAGTCTGGGATGTGACTCTTCATGTCCTTATTGCTCCCTTTGGTCCTCCGGCTTAGAGCTTCTCCACCTTCAGACGCATCTGACTTGGATGTGGGCTTTTCTTCTGCCTAAAGAAATATAGCGGGTTTGTATTAGAAACCTTTGGGTAAACATCTGCAGTAAATATTCAAGCTGACTGTTTTATTATAGAGAATCCTGTCCCTCTTCCACCCCAAAGCAGGAATGTAGCCTGACTGAGAGTTAGGCCTTCCCTCTGGGGGGCGTGGTGTGCCTCTGAGCTGCCTACAGAGAAGTTGAAGTACAGAAACAGTTGCCTTTTTAAACTGGCTTCATGGAGCTGAATCTGCTAGTCCAACTAACACAATCAAAACGGTTATTGTAAAATAATTGAGCAGTCCTCATAGAAACTAGATCAGATGACTTTGTTTACATTTTCAAGAAATTAACATTGTTTTTTCAAGATTTTTTTAAATCATTAACAATAGCACCAAATGGGCTCTCACTTACTATGGTAAGAAATGCAAAAGAAATGAAGTTGAAATGTGTTCAGTTACTAAATAGGAGTTAAAATATTGGAGGTAAAACCCTGAAACTAGTACATAATTAAAAAAATTATCTAAGTGAATTAAAGGAATGCTTGTAAGTATGTAGAGACGCTTTGTAGAGATGTCTAATGCTCTCCCCTTTTACCTTCGCTAAATGTTAAAAATGTACTTATGTAAATAGCAAGTCATTACAAATGCTCATTTGAAATAAAATGACATTTTACCAAAAAACACAGTGGAGCATCATAAAGCCAAATGGTCATCATAAAATGTATTCTTTTATTAAAAGTTCATTATTACTGGACCAAATGAGGTGCTGTGCCTGTAATGACCTTTTCAGGGAGCTTTTAAAATCCTGCAAAATCATTGCCTAATAATATATTTTGAAAGACTTAAAATGTCAAACCAGTTAGAGGACACTTCACTACCTGAGCCCTAAAGAGCATTTTAAATTCACACACTGCAAAACTTTCAAACATATTCTTTGTAAATTCTTTTTAGAAAATTAAGATTGACAGAGAAATTACAAACTGAATCTAGCAAACCTCAGGTACCGCTCAGTGAATACGGTTAACTGCAAATGTTTGACCACCTCTGGTCAAACTGGTCAAACAACATGTTTTGTTGACTTTGTAAGTGAAATGCAAGGAACTTAAATATGCCCGCATTTGTAATTTTTAAATGCATGATTACAATGTATTTGCTGGTTTTAATATATTGTAACAATAAAATAAAGTAAATGTGGCATGTGCAAAAAATGGTGGGAGCACCCTGTTAGCCCTGTTAGTGTTATACATATGTTTACTATTCAAGTCTTAGATCTTATTTGACTCATTAGATTTTATTTCAGGAGTGTAATAAATTGTGTGACCTTTCAAATCTCTCAGTTTGTCTAAGAAGCGGACTGAGGATCTGAAACTAGACACAAATCACTCTTGCAAAGCCGGAGAAAGAAGATATAAAATTATTTCCTGCTTATAATTTGCATTGTCTCGAAAGTCATTAAAAACTGGAAGTTCTTCAGAGAACTTCAGGACAAAATCTAGAAGACTGTGAAAATTCTTAAGGTATCAGGTAACCATGGTAAACTGAGATGTCATCAAAAAGTCATATATATGTAGAACAATAATCAAGTGCTGTGGGCAAAAACAAAGTTTTTTGTTTATAAAAAATATTGTGAAAAATCAGAATTTCAGAAAAAGAAAGAATTTTAAGCATGGATCTGGTATGCTTTGGAGCTGTGTGGCACGGGAAGTGTTGTGGGGACAGAGGGTTAGGGTTAGATTGTTAGCTGTGTCTTGACTGAAAGAGTGCACAAACTTGTACATGCCATTTTTTTCCCAGAAAGTTAAATTTTGCAAATAATAACTTAAAGCTGCAGAAGCTTGTCACTTACATTTGTTCAGTCCAAAAGAAAATGTCTTTCTACTTAGAAACTCTTTTTTTGCATACAGCTGTAATTTGGACCACTTGAGGCTTTTGCACAGCGTCATGGAAAAGCAAAGTGGAAAGCCCTAAGCACAAGAAAGCTAATTACCTGAGAGCAGGTGTTGCTGTCTGAAACCTTTAAACGTGCTTCTGCACGAGACCCCCGCTGTGATGGCAGCGAGGTGGTGATTTCTGACTCAGATTTCCGACTGTTCACTCCCTCTGAATCAGGGACGTGTTCTTGAATGATGTGTTTAATGTCTTTTGCTTTTGCATCAAGCGGAACCCTGTCCATTGCATTGGTGTGGCTAGTATCCATGTGCCTAGTGCTTGTTCCAGTCGCTTGTTTTCCATCTGTATTCTCCATTTGTAGGGGAGCATTCACATCTATCACTGAGGTATCCATAGTCTTCATCTGTATACTGGCTGAAATTAAAGAGTCTGTGACTTCTGTAGTATCTTTCTGTCTGAATTCTGTGGACGCAGTCCATGCTGTGCATATAGTGTCAAGATGGCTTTCGTTGGACTTAATTGCACTTATTTGTTTTGAGCTAGATGACTCGTCTTTAGTTTCAGACATCAAAATACAGCTCTTTACAGTACTGTAAGACATAGAGCATTCACTATATTGAGCTTTTGCCTTGTCACTGTATGGTTTATTAGTCTTTCTGACATCTGAGACCCCTGTCTCTTGTTTGACTACAGATGAGGATTTTTGCTTGTTTGAAACCAATCTGGTATCGTGCTCATTTGTTTGATCATCTACTGGATTTTGCAGCACATCTGCTTCTGTGATATCCGTGGCTGATAATGTACCACCTTGATGACTGCATGTAGTCCACTGACTTAACTCAGGTACACCAGCTTCTCCAAGGGATCTCGTTGTACTTTCACACGTTTGAAGTTGTTGAGTACAAGCATCTTCTGCTTTGTCTTGTTGCACTGCTTCTGCAAGCACAGGTGACTGCATTTCCCCTAAATTATTTGAAGTCTCTGTAAGATTCCTTGTTTTCTCATATTTTGCCATCTCTGCTTTAGACTCTATAGATGTGACATAGTCAGCACAAACTGAGAATTTTCCAGAACTATTGTCCAAACCTTTAAGAGACTCATTTTGCTTGTCAGATTTCAAAATTTGTGGATTTGATACAGTCTCAGTACCTATAATTATGGTGTCCACCTTCTTGGGATGTGACTCATCAGGACTTTGGACACACTGTGGACCAAAGGTAACATCAGCTCTGTTTTTGGTGTCTTTATATTGTGCATTTCTCTCCTCTGTTTTGGTGGCCTTGTTGTGTTGTAAAGTAGGAAAAGAAATGTATTTGGACATATCTTGTAGCGAAGCAGAATCTATAGAAACCAACACTGGTGCTCCTTGACTGGGTGAGGAAAGATCAGTGTCCTGAACAATGGTTACTTCAAGCTCTGGAGTCTTACAACGCTGTTGAGGATGAGAAGCAGCAGCAGCAGCAGCATTATTTGATAATTCTTTTACAGCAGACATGGGTTCCTGAGCTTGGTTTGAAGATATTAGCTGTGATTTCTCTCTGATTTGGGAATCTCCTGTGTCAGTATCCTCCTCCATACTGTCATCAGCCACCTGCACAAGAACACATACATACATACATACATACATACATACATACATACATACATACATACATA
>JBBPDE010199606.1:0-11903 GCA_037974605.1 Nannopetersius ansorgii
GGAGGAAACCGGAGTCCCCGGAGGAAACCCACGCGGTCACAGGGAGAACACGCAAACTCCACACAGAAAGACCCTGCGCCCTGCGGAATGATGTCGAGACTGTCGTAACCCGAGGACCCCCTGTTTGTTGTTTTAGCCTGAATGCTAATGTTGTGGCTGAATTTGACCGATATCAGTTTATTCACTTTAGCACTTCAGGCAACATGTTTCAGCAGAGAAGAGACTTAAGCCCTTTTCCAGCTACACACAGCACTGTGCAGAAACTAGCGTTTAAAAGAGTTTAGCTGGTTTAAGTCTCCCTGAGGAAGCCCAGTTTTACTTGTTCCCATCAACCGTGAAACACCAGGTTGAGCTCAATCAGTCTTTCATTAAATAACTCAGGAGCTGCTGATGGAGGTTCAACCCGAGGAGAAATAAATATGCTTAATGCTGGCTCTGCAATTTCTGCAAAATTCACCAAATAACAGCATGGTTTTGAGGCGGAGGAGGAAAAGGGCGATTATTGCAGCTGCGCTTCAGTTATTACGGCCTCGACCGTTCAGAGGAGCGTCTGGCTGTGTGAGAGACCTCAGGATCGGTGGAGAATATTGCGGCGGCTTTAGCGAGGAGCAGTGGGTCCGAAATTTTAGAATGAGCCGACTTTCGATTTGCTGCGTCAGCGTTTGTCCGCATTCCTCTCTTACAACGACACGGTGTTTCGCCGGCCGTCCCTCTGCAGACGCGCCTCGGGGGTCGCCCTCTGGTGCCGCATCTGTTTAGGATCAGCAGCGCATCAGTGTCTCTGACAGTCAGCGACTTAATGTTAATGACGTACAGAACGCAGAGCCTGGGAAAATCCGATCTGCCTGTTTACACCACGGTCGCATCGGCACAGATCTGATTCATATCTGATTCATATCTGATTTATTTCCACATATGAACGAGGCCTGAAACCGACCTCATAATATCCGAATGCATGCGTTTCCTTTCCTGTTTACACCGTCATGGAACAGATCCGAGCAAAAACAGAGCAAAAAATGGGAATTGGGTCACATTTCACTGACAGTGTAAACGAGGCCTGAGTGTTTCTCTCTGTGTCCCTCAGAAGAGCAGCAGAGGAAGCAGAAGAAGAAGCAGAAGGAGAACCGAGAGGACGGCCGGACTCCGCTGCAGCGCTCCAAAACTTTATTTGGCCTGCGGTGGAAGAGGAGCTCCTCCAAATCCCCGTCCAGATCCGAGCCTGGCCAGGGTAACTCCGAGTACTGGGAAAGAATGAACAGGACTAAAATCACGTGACCTAGCAGAGCCTTCAGCACAGAAAACTGTTCCCTTAATTAAACGGTCCTCACTGATTGATTTGTGAAGGTATAAACCAAGTGTTTCCGAGAGGTTTGGTGTGAGATGCTCCCTTCTAGAGAAGCTTTACAGAATTGTTCACAGTTACAGTGAACGGAACCAGACATTTGAGTTTAACGTCTCTAAAAACTTCCTCACAGAAACGTGCCACACGCTGCCTGATACCTGGGATATTATTCTACAGTAGTTCTGAGAAACCTTTGGTCTAATATACGTTTTTAGAAATTCATGTGGAGAGTTTGCAACAACAGAAAGGGTGCAAGAAAAATTACAAAATATTTTTATTCACTTCTTGCTAAATAACTGTTTTGGGTTCTCCTTGACAATGACGACGTCTGTGACTGCAGGTCATGGATGGTCTGACCTGGACCTGCTTACTCAGGTGGAGAAGATGTCCGCAAAACTGCTGGAGGAGGAAGATGTGGCGGTTCTAATGGAGATTTGCAGAAGGGTAATAAAAAAATATAATGAACTTTGTGGATACGACTAGCCAAGATGTCCACAGATGATATATTTTTCACTGTTTTTGCAGTACACAAGGGAGCAGGAGCTGAAGACTCTCGTTCTCCCCCTACTGGCCATCCTGGACCAGCCAGAGAAGCTCCTGCTGCTGAGGGAAATCAGGTGGGAAAAGCAGGAATGGAGCCACATGAATGTAAAGAGCTTAAATCTGGAAATCAATGGGGCCACAGTTAAAGCTGGCAAAATAGAAACCCATGTAGAGGGAAAAACCGCATTGTTGTGTTTTGGTAAAAAACATAATATATAGTGTAATATCGTGTAAATTTTTATATTAATATTATAGTGTAAACCCTACATATGCAGCCAAATCTGCTCCCAGAACACTTTAATTTCATTTTAAACTCAGTTTAATGCATTACCCTTGTAAAGGTAAATAATAAGAATCACTTTATTTTTTATTATTTTTAGCATTAGCGGTTAGCATTTGCAGCATTCAAAGACCTGTACACAAAAGAAAAAGGCTGAAATATCTCTCTCTACCCACATGTTTAGACAGAACACAGCTTACTAATACTGAATAAAGTTTTTAAACTTTGTGAGGAAAAGTTTAAAACACTAAAATAGGAGGACAAGACACGGAGCAGTCGGGCTACATGCTGCAGCAGCTTCTTCTTCTTCTTCTTCTTCTTCTTTTTATGAAGACTTTCATAAAAACTTTTCAGTGTATTACCGCCACCGCTGGACTGGTGGTGGTAATACAGTTCGGTTTTCAGAAAAATCCGCGTTAGACTGAGGGGTTACTATATTGCAAGTGTATCAGACTGTGAGCCCTGAATCATCTATCAAAGTAAATTCTGAATCCACTCTGTTTCGCCCCGATGAAGAGCGCCCCCTACTGCTGAGTTGTGCCTGAAGTTCAGTTTGTGCAGTAACCACTCTTCTTTCTCAGAATGCTTGTCTCTAAGGATGACCTCCAGCAGTTTGACAGTATGGTGGCCCCTTTCGAAGAAGAGGCGTATGACATACTGAAGAGACGTTCTCGTAAGTCTGATGTACAGGACACTGTCGTTAGCATTAAAGTGACTGTTCAGGGAATGGCTACAGGCGTCTTTGTTGCTCCAGGAGAAAGCCCAGACATGTTTGATGCCTTCCTGACATTTGCACAGAAGCTGATGAAGCCTGTCATGAAAGCAAGGGACCACCAGTTAGCATTGTGCAAACTGCATGTTAGCATAAAATGCAAGCTTATGACCAGTAGTTCTCCTGATATTTAATTAATCTTTTTTTTTTTTTAAATCACTACTTCTGTAAAAATCGTGTAAGTTGTTTTTATTTTATGTGAGCTCATAAAATACTACTAACTCTATAATTCTGTTTCTTTCTTGCAGGACGGTCTTCCCCTCTCCGCTCCCCAAAAGCTGGCCACACCCCCAAGCGCCACCTTATCACACCTGTACCTGGTGAGACAATGTCTAAAAGATATCATCCATGATCCATGATTGGGACTTTGATCCCCCGTGTTTGAACAGGGTGAGATCTGAGGGCTGCAGTGGACTAACTCCATCTCTGGTAGAATCTTAGTCTACTAGTTGCTCTTCATTTTCTTTGGGACTACAAAGTACATTGATTGTATGGACAAAAGTATTGGGACGATTCCACCAAAGGGGACTTTAATGACCTTGTATTCAAATCCATAGACTTTAATAAGGAGTTGGACCCTTTTGCAGCAATAACAGCTTCCACTCTTCTTGCAAGGCTTTCCACAAGATCTTGGAGTTTCTGTGGGAATTCTCCAGAGCATATATGAGGTCAGGCACTAATGTTAGACAAGAAGGTCGGTCTGTCTCACAATCTCTGTTCCAGTTCATCCCAAAGGTGCTGGATGGGGTTGAGGTCAGGGCAACTCCTCCAGCATGTCTTTATGGAGCTGCTCTGTGCTCTGGGACACAGTCCTGCTGGAGTAGAGAAGGCTCTTCTCCAAACTGGGTCCACAGAGTTGGAAGCATGGTGTTGTCCAAAATTTCTTGGTCTTCTGAAGCATTAAGATTGTCCTGCACTGGGAGTAAGGGGCCCAAATACTGATAAACAGGTGTGTCCCAATACTTTTGTCCATATAAAGCACATTGTTCTGAATAAGAGCATGCTGTAAACGTAAGCATGTTTTGGGTAATTGACCTCATTTGAAGTTAAACTCTTGCTTGTAGTCACACTGCGATGCAGGCCGAGCCCCATTCCTCACACTGCGGTGATGTGTTTATGTTTTTCAGACCAACAGGGTGGCTTTGAGCTTCAGTCAGCTGAGGATGTAGAAAGACAGAGCCGTCTACTGGAGGAACTGAAGCGTTTCCATGTGACCCAGCAGGAACGCGAGATGCCAAAAGTGTCCAGAGCTTTCTCCCCTCTCCTGGACGTCCCTGTGGACAGTTGTTCTCAGACAGACCCTCTCAAACCCTCCAGAGCGTCCCCCGTGTTCCCCAACTGGCTCCTGACAGAGAGCACGTCTCCTGCCACGGACACGGTCACCGTCATCTCGGATGAAGACGTGGAAAATGCCAAATCAAAACGCTGGAGGTTTCCATTTCGAAACGGCCTTTCCGAGACTAAAGCCGGCAGAAGGGAAAACGAAGAACAGGACGTGTTTTTCACCGTAGTGGACACTCCTCGTCCCAGGAGGCCACCCCTGTCTCAAGTCTTCGGGCCCCTGAAGAGATCACAGAGCGCCGCGGAGCCCCCTACAGGACAGGGTGCACAACAGCAAACAGAGCACCGCGTTCAGCTTCAGTCTGATAAGGAGTATGAACTGAAAACCGTCACCATCAGCAAGACCAAGCAGTCCCTGGGTAAGAACATACTGTTCAGTCTGATCTTCACCAATAGTCAAGGCCAAGTTCATGCTCTCCTGAAGCTGTAGATGTAATAATGTAAGTAATTGGGTGGAGGTGCTCAGGGGGTAGGATACTCGCCTGCAGACCAAGAGGTCATGGGTTTGAATCCTACCTTCATCACCACCACTGGGTTCCTGAGCAAGAGCCTTAACCCCAAGTTGCCCCAGGGAGAGACTGCCCCCTGTAGGTAGGGAATGGAAGTCGCTTTGGATAAAAGCGTCTGATAAATGCCGTAAATGTCAAATACGGTTTCCTAAGTTCTCCGTTTAAACTCACTATTCAGTTTTTTTTTTATTATATTTGTTTAACTCACTACATTTTCAGTATTTTAAGGATAAACATAGCACCTATACTTACACCTATATGCACCCAGTCCCACTGTAATGTCTGTAGTGTCCCTAATAAGAATCTACCGTTGCATGATACTTACATAATAGTTACTGAAAATACAGTCAGGATTCTTTGCTAACAAATACATTTACAAAATGCTCACCATTCGAGTTCCTTTATTAGGGAGAAAATACTGGTATTCATCACCACTGACCTACAAAAACTACCTGTTATAATTATATAGTGTGGATCACCACACAAGCGTTAAAGAGTGCATTTAAAGTTAAAGGACAGTCAAAGCTTTACTCTGTTTCACCAACAACCAGTTCATAGGAGTCAGACCTGCACTGTTACAGAGTCTCTCACCTTTAGAAAGGAAACTCTTTAATGTTTGTTCACTCAACAACTTTCCAGTTTAACAAGAATAACGTTCATGAAATTAGTCCATGAGTAGGAAAAACCTGTGGTGGCCAAATATATATACAGAACACACTTCAAATTTCCGTGCACAATTACTGCCTATAATAAAGTAAAATACTGAGGAAACTGTGTGGATTATATTTTGTGTTTCGTGTTTTACTTTCTCGGCTAATGAGTAGAACTTGTTCACTGAAATTTGAATAAATAAATGATTTATTTATTCTACAAATTCATCTTTTGACCGGAGGTTGTATCTAAAGGACTCGCTAGCTAATATTAGATTATTATCTATGTTACAAGAGTGATGAGGGGGGCCAAAACGTTGGGGTTTCAGATTAAATGGTGATGTTAAATGCAGAAAAGTCACTCTTTTTCTTTTTTTTTGATGAAGGGATCAGTATTTCCGGTGGCGTGGAGTCCAGAGTGCAGCCTATGATCAAAATAGAGAGGATTTTTCCAGGAGGAGCCGCATCTTCTAATGACGTGCTGAAGGTAAAGACCCCCAATCCCTTCCTTCTGCCCTTCTCTTATCGTAGAGAAAACGAATATGTAAGAATATAGAAGACAGACAGCTAAACAACAGAAAATTATTCAGGCGCTTCCTTTATTTTGCCGAAAAAGTAGTAAAACAGCAAACGACACCCAGCCGGTCGGCGGGACCCCACTCTTGGGCTGCTGGGGGTCTTTATACACCTCCTGGTTTAAAGCCAGTCGTACAATCCACAGCTGGGACTACATTTATATTTGCATTCTGGTCCACGGCCATCGGCCTGCCTTTCTCCTTAACTAATGGGCCTATTTGGGAGAACGTCCAGGGCCCTTGGACCCCTGGGCACAGTCATGCTGGAGTAGAAAAGGTTATTCCCCAAACTGTGTCCTCAAAGTTGACTAAATGATTTGTTATGCTGAAGCGTTAAGTCGGCCCTTTAGTGGAGGTAGGGTGTCTTGTAGAAACCCTGAAATACAGGTGTTGTCCCAATACTTTTGTCCATATTACGGAACTGTGACTCACTCCAACAGCGCCTCCCACTGGCTGAAAGATAAGCTGCTGGAATTTAAAGTGTAGTTTGTCTTGTTGTCCAAGGCAGGGCAGTGTAGTACAGACCGGATTCACCTCTGAACAGTGAAGAAAACAGCTTTTTTTTGTTTCATAAAAACATTTATTAAGGCAAGAAAATCATAAGGACTGATATTTGTATCACTGCTGTCAGAAAATAGCATCGGAAACGTTTGTTTTACCTAATTAGTCTGTGTGTGAACTACAGAGAGTAGGCTTTGTGAAGTGTTGCCTCATCACAGACCCATAAAATGTTTTGTTTTAAAGTGAATGTGACTGATTTTGATGGAGTAAGAAAAGTTAGAGCCGTGTGAGAGTAAAAGACTGAGTGCCGCTGTATCACTCAGGCTGCGCTGCAGCGTCTATTCACAGGCGCGGTCCCGCTACTGAGCGGCACGGGGGCTTTGACCTGCTCCGTCTCCGGCCTGGGCCGGTGCACCCCTCCTTAGGCGACCTGGTGGTCCCGAGCTCCCTCAGGAGCACCATATCGATACCGAACTTAGCGCGGACACCCGATCGGCATAGTCCACTGCAGCCCAGAACCCCTGAGCTCAAGCGCTCCGCCAGCCTCAGCCTCCCGGTAGCTTGGATTACAGGCGCGCGCCACCGCGCCCGGCGAGAGCGGAGCGGATCCGAGAGCCTTTAAGCAGCAGACTGTGACTCCAACTGCCCCCTGCTGCACACAGGAGGAACTGCAACCACCCAACAGCGTCTTACCGAGATCCAGAGAAAAGGAGGATAACGGTAGAGAGAAAAAACACACAAACAGATCATCTGCTTACATACCTGCCGACAACAAAAGAGAAAGCAGCAGAAGAAACAAAAGCAGAGAAACTGCAGCAACATGTCAAATTTTACTGAGCTGCACACAGAACTAACATTGTGTATGTCTCGATGTATGTCTTCAGGACGAGTAGCTTAAAAGTGAAAGAAAACCCCAAAATACGGAGCACCATATTTAGTGTATACTACACACATAGTCCTCAAGGAGTACAAAATCTGCCATACTCCCTTTCTCTCCCTCTTTCAGGCTGGGTTCGAGTTGGTATCGGTAGACGGGCTTTCCTTGCAAGGCATCACCCACCAGGACGCGGTGGACATCATCCGCCAGGCTTTCAGCAACAAACACCTGGACCCCATGGAGCTGGTGGTGAAGGTCCCCAAGCCCACCTGAGATGATCAAACCAGGACCTCATACCAGAGCAACGCCAATGGGCTTCAGCACAGCGCAGCTGCAGATGAGCAGGACCGCAGGACGCTTGAACCTCCCTTCAGAACTCACCTGAAGACCTCATTTAAACTTCTATGTACTGTGATCATGTAATTACATGCTGTTCACAATGACGCAGTAAAACCAAGTGATTCTGGGAGATACTGTGATCCTGGTGTTCGTTTGTGTACACAGTTTTTCCACATTTTAGTTTTTCCAAAATAATATTAGTTATTTGAGATTTATGATTCAGTGTGTTTATTATTTGTCACATACAGAGTTAGACACACATAACATGCTGTGAAATCTGACCCTAAATCACCCCTGAGACTGTGCATCACTCAAACAAAATATGAATAAAGTTGAGAAGAGAAAGCAAGAAGTCCATCAAGGTAAGCTTTATGCTCAGACGGATGTATTTACGGTAGAAAGAATAATACAGGAAACGACATGGTGCCACTGTGCTTCATAGTAAAGAACAGATGCAAATGGCAATATATTATAGTCATGATTAGAATTTAATATTGTGAAATGAAAAGCAGGTCATGTGCATGTGAGTGTAAACAGCTGCATATAAAACTGGAACATAGACATAAAAAATAATTTAAGAATTTAAAACATAAATATTAAAATGTAAAAAAAATATTTTATGATACAAAAACGGAAAATAAAACAAATTAACACAAATATGAAATAGTAAATTTAATTAAAATGGAAAAATTAGGGGGTTTGCTCTACATGTAAAGGTGTTAAGGTGGAGGCAGTTGTATTAGAAGAATTGTTTTAGTCCTGCTGATCTGATTTTTATCACAGCTTGTTTGTTTTAGAGGTAGTTTATTTGGTAACGAACTCATCAATACAACAAAGGCAGACATACAACATTTGGTAACAAAAGAGAAATTATAAATAAAAGGGCCATATTTCATTGGGTTTGCTTATTTTAGCAAATTAAAGGCCTTCATTTATTGGTGTATTTCAAATCAAGAAACCCACAGAAATGCACAAATAAAATCAGTTTGATAAGCACAGAGAAGTGTTCTGCAATGTAAACTATAATGATGTTTTGATTATTAAGAAATATGGAGTGCAGAAATTCCCTTGAACAAGGTACTGATCCCATACACTGCCACCCGGGTGCCCCTCATTGGTAGCAGGGCCCCTGCTTCACCTGGGGAATAGGATAAAGGGGTTAAATGCAGATAGAGACGTTCACACTGTGCTGTGGTATGTTCACATATGACTATAAGAGGCCACTTTACTGTAAATATTAGAGCATTTGTTCTCCACAAACAGTTAAATACCTGAACACACACACTGGTGGTTGTTGCTAGATGGTTGCCATGGTGTTCCAAGTGGTTGCTAGGTGTTTACTAAGGTATGGCAGGTCATTCTAATGTGTAGCTAGTCGGTTGCTATGGTTACTGTAGTTGTGACTATGATGTTGCTTGGTGGTTCTAGTGGTGGTTCTAAGGTGTAGCTGGCTGGTTGCTATGGTAACCATAGTGGTTGCTACGGTTTTGCTAGGTGGTTGCCATATGGTGAACTCTATTTGACTTTATTTTTGAGCAGATCTCATCTGAAAGAAGCCATTTTTAAAGTGTAATTAAAGTATTAGTGTTTTATCCTAATTGTGCCCAATGGTCCCAAAGTCAGTCAAGCCAAGTAAAAGGGGTTGAATGGTGTTTGTACCTCGTAATATGAGATGCAAACCCAAATAAATTCATTCTGTGGTGTTAAAAAAATATATTTATTGTATTATTTAGGGTTAGGAGAGCTCTTTGGAACCTGTTGAGTGAGTCACACACATTTACTGTTTATTCCTGGTGCACATATTTGCATATTGGTCTTGTTTTCCTTACCGTCTCTGTGCCGTCGTTCCCCCAGGCTATCACGCCTAGGTTGTGTTTTTTGTTATTATACTTATTTTTAGTAGCTCAGCCCTTTAATTTGTGATTCTCTGTGGCTATAAACTGTTTGGATATTAGTACAAGTAGGACTGACATATCCTGTATGAGGCCTTTCTCGTACCTGAGCTCAAAGAAATGGAGAGTCATTGAATTAGGTGGGAAATTCTGTCCATCCTCCGTTGGAGTGGAGGTGAGGAGTGATCCGGAGTACAGTGTGTGTTACGGTACGTCAGTGTCTCTGTGTAAAGAGGAAGTTGGTGGGTGTTGCCCACATACAGCAGCACTTCTCTCACACAGCACACACACTTCTGGACGCACAGGTTGGTTTATTGGTACATCTATAAACATTTGATATTATATCAGTATATATAACACACCACTATTTTTATGTGTGCATACATATGTATATAACTGTGCATATAGTGGAGGAATTTCATTTTTTAATACCACGGAATGAATTTATTTCAGTTTACATCTCATAATGCGAGTTAAACGCATTATATATATATATACGTACATAGACAGACATACAGACAGATAGACAGACAGACAGACAGACAGACAGACAGAGTTTACTGAGTGCATTCTCATCAGTTTTGGGATTTTGGTGATTTTTTAATCACTCTCTCGGCAGGATGTCGGCGGGTGTGTTTGGGAGGCTGTGTGTGCTCCTGTCCGGATGCTCTGTGACCCATCTGCTGGGAGTGTGTGTGCTGACACTGGCTCTGATCCTGGCGGTGCGTCTGCTGCAGGTGAGCTGGAAGCGCAGGGAGCTCCACAGCTTCTCCGTTCCACCTCTGCGCAGCTGGCTCTCCGGACACATGGGCATGGTGAGTCCATCCACCCAGAGCGTTCAGATCCTCAGGAACATCTTTATGAAGTCAGTGTCCAACAGTGAAAGGCTTTAGTCCAGCACAGCTTAGAGGTTTCCCAGCTCAAACATGAGCTCAGAGTCTGCTTCCTCTCAAAGAATCCTCTTTTAAAAGTGACCTGATCTGTCAAACTGAGTCACAGTGACCACAAATTTAAAATTGAGGTTTTGGGATCATTAATGAGAAAATAAGCTTTAAAATGATATCTGGGTGTGTCTTAAACGGTTCTAGTTACAGTCGTTTGAATTCTGGTCTCGCAGCACCGTTGTCCAACTGAAAAACCCAGAAAATCGCATTTAAAGCTTTTTTGTTGATATCTTTAACAACCCATAGCATCCAAAGAGACGCACCCAGAATTCAACACCAACATTTTACTGCAGGCCTTTAGATACATATTAAATCAGACTGAAGCTTCAATTATTTTAAAATAGTTATTAAATACTTATCAAATAATTCATATTTCTGTAAGATTTGAGAGCTGCCGCTCAACTTAAACAGCCGTTTAAGTACATTTTCACAATTATTTCCATGACGTAACTTTGGGAGATTCATTTCTTTCATATAAGACCAAAAAAGAAAAATCAATATTTTTGACGTTTTTTTTAACATAATCGGCCCGAATCTCAATAAATAGGACGCAGACTTCCGACTCATTTTGGCAGATCGTGTCACAAATGACGATTGCAGGAGCTCTCACAGGGCGAAAGGCAGAGAAGCATCCCGGACCAACACACTCACCTGGCGGAGCCCAGTTTGACACCCTTGTACTGAACCTTCATGTCAAGGTTTAGGGTTTAAAAATGTTCTTATTCAAAGAAGAAGCAGCCAGATTTTACCACTGAAGTTTAAAGAACAGACCTGCAGTTTTGGACCTAAATCCATCTCTGATATGTGAGATGTTTATATTCCTGGTGGGTCTCTCTGCTAGCGGAGGAGAGATCTGAAACGAAACCTGGAGAAATGGTGTTTATCCACTACGCTGTCCAACCCACTACTACTCTCCTTCTCCTTCTTTTAAATATCGGCACTTTCATTGCACTGTACATCTTCTTTAATGGTTTATTATGTATTTTATTTATTCTGTTATATCACTTTATTTTATTTGTGATAAGGTGCTACATAAATAAACTTCACTTGACCAGTGCAAAGTGGTGGATCCTGGGCGCTTCTCGAAATAACCATTTTTGGATCAGAACCTTTTTACAGTTGAAAGAACCTTAACATGACGTGAAGGTTCCATACAAGGGTGTCAAGCAGGGATCCTTCTTTAAGGGCCGAAAGGTTCCTCTGAGGAACATTTTGGCCACCTTTATTTTTAAGAATGTAGAATCACTTTTAATCAGATTACAATAGACATTAAACAATAGTTAATAGACATTAAACAATAGTTAATAGATATTAAACAATAGTTAATAGACATTAAAC
>JBBPDE010199616.1:0-16413 GCA_037974605.1 Nannopetersius ansorgii
GGTATCTTTAAAATATAATAATAAACGTAAATCCAGTGTGTACTCACAGCTTTATTAACAGCATTTTCATAACAATGGGCCAACAACAGAACACGGGTAACATCCACGTTTTTTTTCTGTGCAGCCCGCGGACCGGTACCACATGACCCGCGGCCTGGGGCCCGGGGCCCGGGGCCCACATATGGGAAATTTGCAAGAAATGAAATAAAGGAACACAAACGATAAAAAAACAAGTAGGGAATAGAGAAGAGGGGAAAAAAATGTTGAAAAGAAAGAAGGAAATTGTGAAAGTTTCTGAGAAGCGGGTTAACTACTGCTAAAAACGAGAAGAGTGTGGGAAAACTTCCTATACCACTCATGCCCCCGCCCCCCACACACATACTTTAGCCTGGTCTACACTACAGAGAGCCTGTAAACAACAAGCATATACTGCTTAACAACAAGCACCTGGCTGGCCGTCAGCCCTTTATAATCCTTTTTTATATTTTCCTCCCTGTTTTTATTTCTGTCCATGTATGGAAACTAAGCTACAAAACAGCCTGTTCTGAATCCAATGTTTATATCATGTCACAAAACCCACAGTAACACAGCCAGTTTAACACTGAAGGTTACTGGTTTGATAAATTATAATGAGAATTAAGAAAGAAAGAATGAAGAAAGAAAATTGAGAAAGAAAGAATCAAAAGGAAAACAAAAGAAATAAGAGACAGAAAGTTAGCAGAGCAATAAGAGCCCTTTAAACTCCCGATGTGATGTATCAGAACTAGGTTAAATTTTATACCATTACTTAGCAATGGTAAAATGTATTTGGCAGGAGGGAAAAGAATAACAGATGAAATAGACCATTTTTTCAATATAAAATAAAGCGTTAAAGAAAAAAAGAAGAGTGCACAGCTATAAAAGGGTGATCATGCAGAAGTGAAAGCTTCACCCAGTGTCTTTACGACTACTCCAGTGTGTGTGTGTGTGTGTGTGTGTGTGTGTGTGTGTGTGTGTGAGAGATAGCACCTGACTAGCTGTTGTGCAACCCTGGAGCCTACAGGCAGTAGAAAACCATGTGAACATTATGACTTCTTGACAGTGTCAAGAAGTGATTTCGGTTTATCATCAGAGGGTGACACGCAATTTGTCAAAGGGGGAGGGGAGTGACATATCAGCTTATCAAATGGGAGCGGTGGGAAAGGATGGATGTGGGAGAGGTTGGTGGGGAAATGTGGGGAAGGGTGGGGAGTGTGGGGTATTTTTCACTTTTTTTTAACCTCGGGGTTGGCTGATCAACCGAAACATGAGTAAAAATAAACTAAACTTTAGTACACAGTCAAAAGCTGCAGGCAGCCCTTTTACATAAAAGGGTGTTGTGAAGAGCTGGGAGAGGTTTGAAAGAGGTTTTGGGATGTGTCGATATCAACCCAATACGAGGTGCCATCTCTACTCACAGGCCTCGGAGGATGAGAGGAACCTGGAAGGAAAGAACGGCCTGCTTCTGACGCACTACAAACAGGATCGGACTCTCCGCGGTCTCAGAAAGCAGCTCCACTGACACTCGCACCCCCTCTGTCTGAGAGAATAGAGAGAGAATAATTTTCACACATGTTATTTAATGATACGTTTAGTTGCACTCAATATTTATATCACTACACATAAATAAATAAAAATTCAACTGAACGAACGGAAAGAGATTGAGAGAAAGAAATAAGAAATAGAGAGAGGGTGAGAGAGGACAGGACAGAGAAAGAGAGGTAGAAGGCTGTAGACAGATAAACAGAAAGATAGACAGACATACAGACAGATAGATAGATACACTATATGGACAAAAGCTCATCATTACTGAATTCAGGGCAATCTTAATGCTTCAGCATACCAAGACATTTTGGACAACACCATGCTTCCAACTTTGTGAACACAATTTGGGGAAGAACTAGGGATGCACCAATTGCAATTTTCTTGGCCGATTCTGATTACCGATTTTTTTCTAAGTGTAATCGGCCGATATCGATTTTTCCGAAACCGATTTTTTCCCCCAGGTAACAGAAAATTAGAGCTGCTGGATTTCAACTTTTTTTTTTATTTAATGTGGTAGTTACTTTCCCTGTTTACTGGTTACTTTTATAATAGTGACATATGATAGTGGCAACAGGAAATACAAACAAAAATCTAATTTTCTTTAATATAAAACTTTTAGTTTATAACAAAATTTCTTTACAAATTTAAATAAATAAAATGTAATACATAAACAAATAAATAAACAGCCCCAAAAAAGATCGGTTTGAAATCGGCAATACGTGTGAGTGATCGGCCGATCACCGATCAGGTCGATCACGCCAAAAATCGTCCGTTTCCGATCACTGTCCGATCAATCGGTGCATCCCTGGGAAGAACCTTTTTATTCCAGCATAACTGTGGCCCAGAGCACAAAGCAAGGCCCATAGTCATCAAACACCTTTGGGATGATCTCATCCAACATCAGTGACCTCATAAATGCTCTACAGCAGGGGTATCAAACTCTGGTAATGGAGGTAATATCAAACTCTGGTAACAGTTCGACATTCACTAAACCTGACACATAACTGGTGAACCAGGTGTTTCTGTACAGGGAAATGACCAAAACGTGTTGGACCACAGCCCTCCAGGACTGGAGTTCGACACCCCTGCTCTACATAATAAACAGGTGCGAATTTCCTCAGAGACACACCAAATTCTTGTGGAAAGCCTTTCAAAAAGAGTGGAAGCTGTTATACATATGCAGTTTAATGTGGAGCTGGTATAAGTCTATGTAGTTTAATGCAATGTCTGTTGGTGTAATTGTCAGGCAATCTGCCTATCTACACTATACAGACAGAAATATTGGGACATATTTTTGTCTTTATAGTGTAGATAGATGGGCAGACAAATACAGACAAATGACAGAGAGAAGAACAATTTGAAAAATGGAGTATAAGGGATATGAGTAAGATAAAGGAAGAGAGATATGGGAGACGAGAGAAAGAAATCCAGCAGAATGTACCTTGTTCCTGGAGACAGTGTGGTTGAAGGAGTAGATTGTCTGGTTGAGGCTATTCACTGAGTCCAGGTAGGTCACTCCAAACTGAGCATCCTTCTGCACCACCACGATAGGGTCTGAGCTGCCCAGGTGCAAAATAAACCACAAGACCCCCACAACCCTCAACACCCAACCCATCCCCTGGGGATAAAGACTTGAAAACGGTCTGTGTTTGGACTTCCAGCACCGAGCCATTCTTCCTCCTCCTTCATCCAGAGTAGAATTAGAGCAGGATCAGAGCAAAGCAGGAGGAAAAGCTAGCAGCTGAACAAGAAACACATCAGAAAACCTGATATAGCTGTTTTGTTTGACTCAGCGACCCCTCTCACGGGTGAAAACCCGTAAGCAAAAACAATCGACAACGAAAAGACACAAAAAGCACAATGTTATAGCCCTTTCAATTTCATTTTTTCCACAAAAAACAGAAGGTCTCTCTAGCTATGAGGCTAAAGACCGAGGAGTTAGGAGGTAAACAGCATCAAAGCTACAAATGTCTTTGCCTCTGTGTGCAAAGACAGCCCGAAATAAATAAAGTTCTATGGGTAAAATCCTCTCCCGGGTTGTGAAATCGATGTTTCTCCGTGTGGGGGGGCAGCATGTACGACAATTTCCTTCTGCTTTCTCAGTTAGCTCTCCTGCTAACAGGGGCTAGCCGAGCTGAAAGTCCAGCCCGAGCTAAAACGCCTCTCCGCGGGATGAAGCTCGATCCGGGCCGCTCGGCATGAAAGAAAAGCCATCAGTACCGAGCTGCTCTACGCTATACATACCGCTCCATCCCAGTTTACCACTCCGCAACTAATCCCCCGAGCTTTTACTGGACTCAGCCCGGACCTGCTGCTGCCACTGCCAGAACACAACAGATGAGTTCGGACTGCTCTCTAGCGCCCCCTGTCGCATTGTAAACAAACCACAAACTGTAAACAAACCCCCACATACACTGTGCACGAACTACACACTGCAAACACTGTAAAAAAAAACTGCACACTGTAAACAAACCACACATTGTGAACAAACCCTGTAACACTGTGAACAAACTACACATTGTAAACAAACCACATACCTCACACTGTAAACAAGCCACACCCTAAACAACCACCCCACACATTGTAAACACACACACAGACACACACTGTAAACAAACCCAACACTGTAAACAAACTCAACACTGTAAACAACCACCCCCACCGTAAACAAACAACATAATTATCCATGTAGGTTAGCTGTCATCAAAGGCTTACGTCAGCAGACACCTATAAAGGCTTATTCGAACAAGCTTGTCATCTAAAGTGTATTTGCAGGTTAATGTCAGTGGACATGAAAGACTAGCCTTATGAAAGCTACCCTACAGAGTAACAATGATGGACATTTTTTGGAACGTCTCATAAATGCTTAGTCCAACAATCATACATCATTACACTAGTTAGAATAAGTCTTTGTAGGTGTCTATGTAGGGTAATTTCAGTTGTCATTATTGCTACAGTAAAGTTATACAAAACATTATTAAACACAGTCTATCACACTGGATGCAGTTCATTTCAACCTTTATTTAAAAAGCTTCCAAGGAGATCTTAGCTAAACATCCTGGTCGACAGCTGACCACGCTCTATAAGCAAACATTCAGCCTGCATCCACCCACACACACACAGACACACATTACAGTCATATAAAGCTAAACAGGTCATAATAAAACGTCGACACATGCCCAGCCCAGGTGAGGTGCAGCTACACACACACTAACCTGCTCCAAAGTAAAATGGCAAGTACAAAGCAGGCCTATTTCTCGCAGTGTAACATCTTTAGTGATGCACATAAGACACAAACAGGTAAAAGAATAAAAAAAAAAGGCGTAACATCAGCAAATGTGTGCAGTAATGCAATAACTAGCACTAAAGCTTTTGCTCATTAAGATAAAGTATAAAGATGATTCTTTGCACTTAAATGACTTGTTCACGTTAGGCTACCATGAATTAAAGGACCGCTACAAGATATTTCAGCCCCAAAGTGTACAGTCGACTACCACCAATTATTATGCTTATTAAGGTTCCTGTACTAGTTAACAAGTTAAAATTCACAATGCTAATACTGCTAACACTAGAGGCCAAAAGTCAACTCCAACAAGCTTTTCATTAAAGTGGAGCAGACTTGTAGACGTGGTTTAGGACAGATTATGACTTACTGTGAGCTGTGAAAATGAGCGCAGGTGAACGCTGTCAGCAGCAGTCAGTGTCCTAAACCACACCCACAGGTCTGCCCTACCTTAATGAACAGCTGGATGCTTTTTGAGCAGGTCTAAAGATGTTTTAGTGATATACTTATTGGAAAACATTCAGGTGACTATTCAGACTCCAGTCCAGAAGTAAAGAAGCATTTGGACCCTGAACATGTCTCAGCTGGTCCACTACATTTAGGTTTTGTGTAAAATGGTACATTTTACTTTTCACAGTACAGTCCCTTAAAAAAAAGAAGTCAATAAGAAGCAAGCTACTGAGCTTTGACTACTATTTCAAACACTTTTTACTTGGATGAATGCAGGTTACAGGCTCCCCTGTTGATTTTAAACATACTTACAGAATAATAGAAACCAATGGGAAGCCACTGCCCTTTGGTTTCCACTAGGGCTATTCCTTTAAACGTGCAGTATCTTAGTGTTAAACTGATACATTTTACCTCCTTGCTACTCCACACACCTCTTCACCGACCACTTAATGTTTCATCATGTCAGTAACATAAAGCAATTTAGCAATGTTGCAATAATAAAACACAGGTATTAAGCAGATAGTGTGTATAGAGAATGAGAAATGAACCCTGGTAGGACAGCCACTGTTCCACAGCTGTATGTCTCAACCCTGAAACTGTTGAAAGTGTAAGCTTGACCTCCACTAATTTTTCAAAATTCCCCTGCGAAGCTCTATGCATCTTCTATGTGTTTATATGGAATGTTGATGGTAAAATAATGGCAAACCTGAACTAAATCAGTTTTCTTTGGAGACTTTTTTGGCCTCACAACACCCTCAGATTTGTTTACGCACACACTGGTGCAGTTCCTCTCTCTCACCACTATAGGCACTGTCTGATAACAAAACTGTGCTGGGTGAATATGGGCAAGGTGTTGTGGACGAATGTGACTGGTGCTACAAGCTGGATGTCAAACAGCTCTGTGTTGGGTAGAAGCACCTTTACTATTCATGTAGTGCACTAGTGCGGGCCAAGTAGCTTGGTACAGCACCCAGCAACTGGAATAGCATTAGTCTCTATGGACCTTTAAAAGTGCCCTTTTCTATTTGTTTGGATTTTGGTTAAAGGAGCACTCCAGATTTGGTGAACCCGCATCTCCTGCGTCTGCCTGGTACAGTTGGTTACCATGGTAACATCCATGCGCCTCCTGGTACTCCCAGTAATTCCTTCTTTTTGAAACCAATGGGTAGCCACAGAACAAAAGGAATCTTTATAACTCGTTCTGAGATTACGCTTCATTCGTTGTATTGGTAATTAACTGGGTGGAGCCCTGCCTCTGCCACAGTTACAGAAACTTCCTAGGGAAGCCAAAAGTAATCTTAACTCCTTTGTTAAGTTCTTTTTTTTGGTAGCCAAACTTCATATGAACAGCTTTGGTAGGACACCCTCTCATCCCACCTGAGTGCTGTAACAGCTGTAGTTCCTAATTTCACAATGTGTGAGTGGGCCCCCAAAAGTATTTGGACAGTTCATTTTGATGGGAAAAGGGTCAAACTGAACAGCAATTATTTTTAAAGTATCAGTTACATTTCTCATCAGTTAAACGGCTTAGTGGTCATGAATAAGAATGGTGTTGGTGGACCATCAAGAAGCCCAATTCAGTCTAATGTACTCCACAAGGAGGAGCTGTTAGCTCTTTGCCTGTGTCACTTTAAGAGAAGAAACCCACACCAGCAGCATCCCATGTATGCATGCGTGTTTGTAGTTACAGATTTGATGTAGAAAATGCCAAACTGACTTATGTGTTAACTTGTTGAATCCTCACAAGTGTTGCTAGAACATATACTGACAAACTTAATCAGAAGAATTCAGCACTGTTGTTTTCTTTTAGGCATTGCCCCAGTTCCCCCCATTTGTGCTTTACAGGACTCTTAAAGAGTTAGAATGGAGGTTTCCTCCATCCAGTCCCAAAAAGCTTTTAAGATACACTCCATGAGTGTCCAAATACTTTTTGTGGCTCCCTGTAGCTGCATAATTCAAAGAGTCATTTTTGTCCAAATATTTGCTAAGTTGATTATCTGAGTTCAAATATGCACATTTCCTCTACAGACAACACAATAGATCTATTCTGCCAATTTTCAATCGATTTAGTTTAACATACTAGAAAAAAATATATAAGACAAATGTGCCCAGTTCCCAGGGTGTTAAATTCAGTAGGTGTGTATTAAAATGTGTTTCTGTAGAGAGTGTGTCCACATTTACACTCAGAACATTAAGAAAACATGTCAGAACATAAAGAAAACTTTTGAATATTCAGAACATTGGAATGTGTGGGATTTGCTGTCCACAGAATTGGGCTGTAGGATCCAGATGTGGTAGTCAGAGATGAATCTAAAACAAAAACCCTGGACTGCTCTGTGAAGGTCCTGTAGAGATAAAGCTCCCATCCCCTTTGCTCTCGCCTTTTCCTTCAAGCTAAAGCCGGCTGGTTTTCCTCAGGGGTCTCCTCCAGGATCTGCAGCAGCAGCTCGTGCAGGGGTTTGGCCACTTTCCGGTACCCAGCAGCAGTGAGATGCAAGTAATCAAACAAGTCCCGGGACGAGATGGTTCCGTCCGAGTGGACAAAGCCTGAGCTGAGGTCTAGAAACTGGACTAGACTCAGCTTGGACACGGACACTTGTAGGAGGCGGTTCACGTCTGCGTTCTTCTCACGTAGAGGGTTCTGTCTTTCACCACGGGGTAAGAGACCCTGGGGGGGGGAGAGGAAACAGGAAGATAGAGATGGAGGGGGGGTGACAGGCAGAGAAAGACCCAAAGAAAGAGGGAGAGAAATAGGTAGAGAGAGGGAGAGAGAAATGGAGAGGTACAGAGATGAATAGAGGATAAATACAGTAAACTATACACCTCACCCACACGGTTCCTTACCATCAGGATGACCTTGCTGTGTGGTAGCTGATTAACAAGCAGCTGGACAATCTCCATCACTCCTCCAGCCACCTGCTCTGCAGTGTGCTGGTGATTATTGGTGCCAACCCACACGACCACCACCTAGGGACGACACACACTAGTGCTCAAGACTCAGGAGAGCTCTTCCTCTGTGTATCACCTACTTTTTTTCGGGTTCCTCCACACACACCTCTACAGTTTGAGGCCATGAATGGTTAAGGCATTTAGTTTCTATTATGTTAATCTTTCTCTCCCTCACCTTGGGCCTGATGTTCTGCAGTTCTCCATTTTTCAGCCTCCACAGCACGTTGCAGGTGGTGTCTCCTGCGATGCCGAAGTTCAACACATGCAGAGGCGAGAACAGCTCTTTCCACACCTGTGATACACAACACACATCGATGACCTCTCACAGGCCTTCACTACCACACACCCCACCCAGAGGCCTATACTTCCACACCCCACAGAGGCCTACACATCTACACACCCCACCTGGAGGCCTACATTTCTACCCACTCTACCCAGAGGCCTACACTTCCACACACTCCACCCCCCAGAGGCCTTCTACACACTCCACTCAGAGGTTTATACTACATCACACTCCAGCCAGAGGCTTATTCTTCTACACCTGGGGTCTCAAACTCAAATTGGCCAAGGGCCACTGATGACAATGTCAACTCACAGAAGGGCCATGCCAACACTCAAGTAAACAACAAAAGTGTAAAATTTCTGGACATTTATTTGAATTATTAATACTTCCTTCCATATTTAACGAAAACAAATCCAAGCAGCAGGAAATGCCTTATTATACAGTGTATATTTGTACTCAACATTTAGAGCAGGTTTTTTTCTTGCTTTGACACTAAATAAAAATAACCAACTTGTCAAAATATTAAACTGAAATGAAAAAAAAAAGAAATCCCTGAGCACACATGTAGCTACTGTTCTACTTCTGCCCAGACACCTGACAACGCTTCTGCTCAGTCACGCTACATTTGGCCTGATGGAGGTCACAGACAAAACCCTGAGTACATCTTTCAGATTGTCATCACTCAGCCTAGTCCTGTACTTGCATTTATTAAAGTTCATAGTAGAGATAGAGACATAAGTGCTTCCAAAAAGGCACATCACACGACTAAACATTTTTGACAGCTCTGGGAAGGATGGAGGCAACTCTCTCAAAAATTGTCCAGTCATGTCTGCTTTTCCCTGTGCCTCTATGAACTTAGTTTTTAGCAGACTGTTGCACTGCAAGTCAATAAGATCCATTTGCAACACACTTGGGACATTCTCTACATAAGCTGAGAAGGGGTCAGAAAGCAGCTGGAAAGTGCAATGGTGTGCCTTAAAGTCAGCAAACTCCTTTAGTTCATCAAACTCCTTTAGCAGGTTATCAATAGCAGACACATATTCCTCACCACAGAATACTGTTCCCTCCTCTACAAGAGACCTACATGTTGTGAAATGGCTGAGGTTTTTGCAAAGTTGAATTTTCCATAGCTTTAGTTTTGAGGTGAAAGCTTTCACACTGACATAAACTGTTGTGATAAGCGTATACCGCGTAACTAGCTTCAACGGCAGCATCAGCATTCTTCTTAGCCTTGTGGAAAAGACTTTGCTGGGAAGTAAGTCCTCGGTGTAGCTGTGTCGCTCTTATAGTCCTCTCATCTTGTTTGTAATTATCATATTGCTCTCCGTGTTTAGTCGAGGAATTTCGCTTCAGGTTATATTCCTTTAAAACCCCGACTTTTTCCTTGCAAATTAGACACGTAGCACATCGGTTCTTGAAATACTCTGTGTTCAGCGTCCACTTTTCTTTTCGCCCTGGAATGTGACATTTTTATTCGCAGTAAAACTTGCAAAATGTGTGTGCAGGTGTCGGGTCATAGACAGTAATGGTCGGGGTTCAGGTAATGCTAATTGGCTGGTGCATGTGCACATGACCCACGTCGGTTTTTTTTTTTTTTTCACTTTTTACATTTTAAAATAAGAATAATGGGTTTTTTTTATGATAAATGTAAACGAAATGGTAACTTAAATTGATGACTAACAACGAGAAATATTTTAAAATGGAAAAAAAAAAACAATGTTTGAAACGTGACGGCGGGCCGGATGGAGAGGGAGGGGGGGGAGCCCGTGGGCTGGGAGTTTGAGACCCCTGTTCTACACACTCCACTCAGATTTGTATGACAACACACTCCATCCAGAGGACTACACTGTGCACTACATGTCGAACCTCTATAAACAGGATCAGAGCTGCTGAACCTTTACTGTACCTTTGAAAGACAGGATTTGCAGAATCATTCAGACTGTACCTCCTGCTGCTGCATCAGCTGCACCATCGAATCTCCAACAAAAAGCACATCTGGCTCAGCATCTTTACACTCCTGCACAAAACGGTTATGCTGGAAAACAAAAACACACACACACACACACACACACATTTTACTTGTCAATTAGTGCCGCTGCAGTGCTTTGATACAGTCAAGACGCACAGATCTAAAGTCCTTATCACAGACACACAGTCCATCGTATAAACAAACACAAACATAGGGACAACAAAATGAAACATCTGTAGGAAAAATATCAAGCGTTCTGATCCAAGGGTCTTGACTTTTTATATTGAATTTCTTACTTTTCCATCAGTTTTGCCAACACCAGTTCCTGACCGGCACACGCATGCACACACAGCCAAAAACTCCCTCTCATTTCATTCACCCTCACACATGCACTGAGCATTATTTATACACTCTCATTACACCATTCATTCACATACCACAAAACATTAGCACAGAAGCATTTACACACACTCATTAAAACGTTGTTTTATCGTAATCAGAAGACCTTTTTGATTTCAGAGGAAATTGCTTATGACTGCACAGATACACAGACAATACAAAATAGAAAGTCTAAATAAATCAAACAAAAAGAAAAAACTGAAAAACACCATGATATGTAATGCAATATGAAATACACATACAAACTCCAGCACAACTGCATTTACTCACACTCATGAGGCCACAGGTCTGCTCAGCTCACCTGAGACATCCAGCGTGCGTCACCCTGCACATCTTCCACAGGCTCAGGCCTTGCGGCTGGGTTTGACTCCTCGTGGCTCATTCTGATCAAACAACAACATAAACATCACCGACTGAACTGTGGTAAATGAGGCTGATGACCATAGCAACATATTATATACACAAAACATGGACAAAAGATTATGGTGACGCCTGCCAATTACACCACAGAATTAAATTACTTCTAAAATAACACAAATATTATAAAATAATATTTTTAAATGCCACCATCCCTCCTTTGCAGCTATGACAAAGGAGGCTTTCCACAAGATTTTGGTGTCATTGTGGGAATTTGTGCCCATATATTCTGTGGAGCATTTATGAGGTTAGACACTGAGGTTAGAGGAGAAGTCCTGACTTGTAATCTCCATTCCAGTTCATCACAAAAGTGATGGATGGGGTTGAGGTCAGGGCTCTGTGCGGGCCAGTCAAGTTCTTCCACACTGAACTCATCCAGCCATGTCTTTATAGAACATGCTTTGTGGACTTCGGTACAGCCATGCTGGAATAGAAAAGGTTCTTCCCCAAACTGTCCACAAAGTCTGTCTGTGTGTGTGTGTGTGTGTGTGTGTGTGTGTGTGTGTGCTTATACACGCCATGGTGTGTGTATATACATATATATACTAAAATTACGCCCCTGAAACAAAAGTAAAAAGACGCTTAAACAACAAACATGGTACAGCGTGCATGCAAAAAAGTGAAGTGAACACACCACTGCACACAGTATGAACAGCACCAAATTCAACCTCTGCATTTAACCCATTCATCAAGTGAAGCAGGGGACAGCCAGGAACACGGCGCCCGGGGAACAGTGCGTTTGGACGGTACCTTGCTCAGAGTGCCTCAGCAGTACCTAGCGGTCTTGGGAATCGAACCCGGACTTTCTGGTCGCAGGGCGGATACCCTAACCACTAAGCTACCAGCTGCATGCATGCATGCAAAAACATGCTTAAATGCATAACCCAACCGACGACTTTCTTGGTAGACAGGCGAGCTTGTCCGTCTTTCTAAGACAAAATCACAGCAAAATACTGCTTCTTTTTCGTACCTAAGTGTTTTTGTTGCAGCTCCTCCTTCTTCTTGAGGGGTCTCGTGCTCAGGGGGCACGCTTGCTGGCTTCACTGCACAAGGACCCCACCTGCAGCTAACCCCTCCTTTCTGCTTTGCTAGCTTTTACTGATGTTTGAGTGCGGGGCTACTCGTGTAGACTAATTCTAGTAAAATAAAAGCCACCAATGCAGCACCCACGGGGAGACAGTGCAGGACACGACCACTTCCGCATGCGCTGGCCTGGAATGCCCCGCCCACTTTCATATGACGTCAGGTTACGTGCGCGTGCGTAAGAATATATGTTTACTTTTGCCGCTTTGTGGGGACTTTCACTTAAACGAGTTCTCATATACAATGTGGACAAACGTATTGGGAAACTGTTTTTCAGGATTTGGTCTAAACCCTTACTTCCAGTCAAGGGCAATCTTAATGCTTCAGCATAGCAATATATTTGGGACAACGCCATTCTTTCATCTTTGTGGACACAGTTTGGGGAAGAACCTTTTCTATTCCAGCACTACTCTGCCCCATTGCACAGAGCAAGCTCCATAAAGACAAGGTTGGAAGAACTTGACGGGCCCCCACAGATCCCTGACCGCATCCAACACCTTAGGGATGAACTGGAACAGAGATTGTGAGCCAGGCCTTCTCTTCCAACATCAGTGCCTCACCTCATACATGAATAGGCACAAATTCCCACAGAAACTCCAAAATCTTGTGGATAGCCTTCCAAGGAGAGTGGAAACTGTCATAGCAGCAAAGGGGTACTTGAATACAATTTCATCCTGTTGGTGTAATGACCAGGCGTCCCAATACTTTTGGCCATATAATGTAGTTATAACTCAGTAATTCATAATAGCATGATGAGCTAAGTAATTATAATAAGGGAGTATGTCAATGTCATAAGAGCTTAAATAATACCATTGTGAAGTCATAATTATGAGAATCAGTAATTAGTAGGTAAAGTCATGTGGATCACGTCTCATAATCACAAGGAAATAGTTCATAATACGAAATAATATCTCCTAATTATGTAATAATTGTGAGACATTTTCTCATTATTGAAAGCTAGAAAGTAATTTTTGCCGAAAATAAGCCAAACATGATAAACATCTCATGAATGTTACCAAGCCAAAATTATGACATATCATTTTATAACTGTGAGATAGTAATGCTTCATAATTATGAGACATTTAATTCTTATTGTTGTAAGTCATTTTCGAGGAAAATAAGATAATCTTATTAAATATTACAGATTAGTTATTACATCATACTTATGAGGTAGCAAGACAATTATTAACTGTCATATTCATGTGAAAAAAACTAATAACTATGAGGGAGTGAGTAATTAATCATTTTGAGAAATATCCACAATATTATGAAATTAAGTAACATCCTGTTATATGATAAGAAAACAAGTCATAATTATGATAAACCTTTCCTTACTTTAAGATATTACTCATATCATATCTAATATATTTTATTATCACAAGAAAGGAGTCTGTCATTATGAAATGATATCTTCTAATTATGATAAAAAGTCTAATTGGTATAAAATCTTTGTACGTGTCATTTGGAACCACACATATTCAAATAAATAAATGTCTTTTACATTTGCCCTGCAATCCCAGGTCCTCAGTCCTGTTTTTGCTAACAGAGGCCTGATTCAACCTCTCTGCTGATTACCAGGCCTTTCTGGAGCTGAGTCAGGAGGGAAAGCACGAAAATATGCCGTGCACTTGAGCCTAGCAGCCTAAAACTGAAAACTGCTGTCCTAAATAATGCACAGACACCAAGTGTGAGGGGTCTGAGTAAAACACCAGCTGGGTTTGAAACAGCATACTATTGAATACTGCACACCGTACCCACAGGCACTCTAGTGTTGCCATAAATCCTAGCAGTTCCTCCCAACTAAGTCAGGATCTCTGCCTTTTTAAATGAGATTTATTTATTTCCCCTGTACCAATGATTGTATTTTGATACATTTGACAGGAAAGGCAGCTCCTTAACAAAAAATATAGACAAAATATATAGCTTTGAGGAGGATTCCCAATATAATGAGGTATTTTAGTTTCTGACAATCTGCCTGTCCACTAGTCTGCATGTATGACTGAGATTACCATACCACTAATCACAACCACCATGCATAACCGCCAACCTCTATGGCCAAACAGAACCACTACCACAAAATAGTATCACAAACCACTGCCATCAAATTGTACCATCAACCACTTCCATCATACAGAACCACTAACCCCTAGCGTCATACATTACCCCCAACCACTACCAACACACAGAACCAACACACCATCAATTTATACCATCATACTTTACCACCCGCCATCAAACAAGACCACCAACCTTTACCACTATACTGAACCTCCAATTTATCTCACCAAACAGTACCACTAACCACTACCGTCATATGGTACCACCAACCACTACCGCCATGCTGAACCACAATCCACTCCCATCATACAGTAGCACCAACCATTACCATCATACACTACCACTAAATACTACAACTCTTGCCAGAAGGCGATACAATTTACATTTACAGCATTTAGCTGACGCTCTTATCCAGAGCGACGTACATCAGTGCTTAAGAAGTCCACAACTGTTTCTTACCTGAAAAACAGTTTAAATCCAAGTCAACTATTTAACCAAGATACTGCAGTCAGAGCATCTATTCAACTGTCAAATAATAATTAGCCAACACCTCACCCAACAATACATAAGCCATAGAGAAGAACAACGTAAGTCATAGAGAAGTCAAGGGATTTTTTTTTTAAAGAAATAAATAAGCATTAGGAAAGGGACATAGTGCTCCTTGAAAAGGTGCTTGAAGACCGTGAAGGACTCTGTTGATTGGACCAGAAGAGGGAGTTCATTCCACCACTGGGGGACCAAGACTGAGAAGAGTCTTGACGCATGTTTCCCTCTTCTCTTGAGTGGCGGAGGCTCAAGACGAGCTGTGCAAGTCCGTTTTTGGCCTTAAAAGCAAGAGTTAAGGATTTGAACTTAACACGAGCACCACAGGGAGCCAGTGGAGGTTCTTTAGTAAAGGTGTGGTGTGAGTGAACTTAGGAACGTTGAACCCTAACCTGGCAGCTGCATTCTGAATCAGTTTAAGTGGTTTAGTTCCCTTCTGTGAAAGTCCGGCCAGTAGAGAGTTACAGTAGTCCAGTTTGGAAATGACCAGGGACTGGACAAGAATCTGTTTAGCTTTTGTGGTGAGGAAGGGTAGGATTCTTCTGATGTTGCAGAGAACATCAGAACTACAAAAGTGTCCAATTCTAAACTGTGTGGAGCAACATCTACACATCAAGAAAAGTAAAAACGTTTCTCGAGGCCGCAGAAGATAGCTGGAGACAGGGTGGTACTGATGGCCAAGTTTCCTGCCTGCTTATTTTATTTTCATATTTCAACTGTATTGACACCATTGGTGAAGGACAGTGATGGTTTCCTGTGTGGTCATGACACAACTTTCTCCATTGTGGAGGAGAAGCTGTTTGTATGTGTGTGCACGCTTTGTGGAGACTGGGATGATGAAATCATCCCCACTGTACCCTCAGATAAGGGGAATAGAAAGCCCCCAGGAAGGCAGGAATACAGTCTGGTGTGTGGTATGTGTGTGTGACTGTAGGCTCTGTCCATCCCTGGATGCAAGGACTTTCTTGTTGTCATGGCAATAGTTCTTTTCTCGGCCTGTTGGAGCAGGGAGCGCAGAGAGGTGCGCTGTGCCTGGTGTCCCCCCGTTTCTCAGGTGGAGTGTGGTTTCTGGAGGGTGAAATGGTGGGTTTATCGTGATCGTGTCTGGTGTTAAGATGGTTTCTGCTGCTCTCACACCGTAGTCTGGAATTCATGCGCCACCTACTCACCAGCTCGCTCGCCGGTTGCCAAGGCGACCGCCGTACGCGTTCGAGGAGGCTGATGAGGTCATAGTTACGCGCGCGGTTGCCACGGCAACCTCCCAGCGAAGGCACTGTTCGATTCAGTTTCAGTCAACAAACCGACTCTTTTGAACTAACCGGTTCAGTGAATTAATCGAATTTATTATTATTATTATTATTAATAATAATAATAATAATAATAATAATAATAATAATAATAATAATAATAATAATA